>JAJSRW010000544.1:0-10000 GCA_022414725.1 Microglena sp. YARC
AATCACACAATAACTCAAATTAAATAAGTTGTTCTAGGGAAGGCGACGCTGCACCTGCAAGGGCCAAGGGTGGGGGGTGGAGTGGGGTGGAGGGGAAGGTACATGGGGTTTGGAAGGGAGGGGAGGGGGGTTCTCTACTGTATGTGGGATGCACGCTGCACCTTGCTAGGGCAACATGGGTGGGGGGCATGAGGTGGTGGGGGGAGGGCGAGGGTGGGGTGGGGGGGGGGAGGGGGACGGGAGGGGAGGGGGTTCGTAGCGGGGCGCACTACACCTGCAACGGGCAAGGGGGTGGGGTGGCGTGGGGCGGGGTTGGCGAGGGTGGTAAGGGGGAGGGCGTTCGTTAGGCGCAGCACGCTGCACCTGCAAGGGCCAAAGGTGGGTGGGTGGGTGAGGGAGGGGGGGTGGGTGGGGGGTGGGGAGGGAAGGATAGGTGCTGAGGCGAGCGGGAGGGGTCATAGCGGGGCGCACTACACCTGCAGGGGCAAGGGAGTGGGGACTGGCTGGCGCGAGGGTAGAGGGAGGGGCAAGGGGGCGGCTAGGGGAGGGATGGGAGAAGGAGGCGCGGTCATAGCGGTGGCGTACGTGCCACCTCGGATGGCAAGGGGGTGGGATGGGGCGAGGGGGAGGGGTGGGGGGTGTGGTGGGGGGGGAGGGGAGAGGGGAGGTGAAAGGGGAGGGGAGGGGAGGGGAGGCAAGAGGCGGAGGGGAGGGGAGGGGAGGGAAGGGGAGAGGGGAGGGAGGGAAGGCGGGCAGAGGGGAGAGGGTGGGTTCGGGGATGACCGTGGGGGGGAGGGCAGGGGATTGGAGGTGCTGGGAGTGGAGGGGTGGGGGTCGGGGAGCGGTAGAGCTGGTAGTGAGTGGCAGTGGCAGTGTGGTGGAGAGTGCAGCGAGGGGAACAAGGGGATGTTGTGTGTCGGGGGTTGGGGGAGGAAGGGGAGGGCGAGGCTGGGAGGGAAGGGCGAGGCAGGCGACGGGAAACGGGAGTGAGGGGTTGGAAAAAAACAGGGCTGAAGGAGGTTGTGCATGGGTGGGGAGGGGAGGGGAGGAGTGGGCTCCGAGGGAGAAGGTAGGGGCGCAGCCAGACGCTCGGCCGAGATGGGGAGCGGGGGGGCTTCTTGTGACAGAGGGAGCGGGGATGGTCACCATAGTTTTTGGTGGCGCAAAACGATGGTATTCAAAAACAACCCCATTAGAGAGGGGAGGAGGAATATGTGTCTGTAGAGGGGAGGGATGCGAGGGAGTGAGGGTTGATTACCGAAAGGTGGCGGAAAGGAGGGAGAGGAGAAGTGGGGGGTAGGCAAAAGACCACGGTGGGGGTTAGGGGGTGGGGTGAGGGGTGGGGATGGGGGGGTAGGGGTGCGGTGTGAGGCGGGGAAGGGGAAGGGTGGGGAGAGGGGCTCAGGGGGGGTCTGTGGATGCTTTTTCATGTGGTGGGCAGGGGTAGGTGTGGTAGTACGTTATAGAACCGGTGGGGAATAGAAGAGGTGTAGGGCAAGGGAGCCCATGGAAAGGGCCCTACGTGACGTTGCCTATACAACAGCATATAATAGAGCCGTAGAATTAAAGATTACAAATCACAATAAATTAATAATAAATAATACAGAGACTTCATGAATTACGCTCTCAATGGTGGAGCCATCAAAACTGAATTCAGTGCGAACGAAGATTGGTGTTAGTGAGACAATGCGACACGTCGTGTTAATCGTCGTCCGAGTTTGGTCGCTATGGACCTGAAATCGTTGGAAAGAAAGTGAAAAAGTGCGCTGAGTGCAGGGGGCTGAATGATAATGGAGGGGTCGTCCCAAAGGGGGGGGCTGGGCGGGGGGGCGCTTCGAGGCCGATCTCAAAATTGTCTCTTCACAACTTCTTCGTCTGTGGCCAGAATCCAAACGTTTGCACAGCACACCATACGAAAAGAGAGACACGCCCTCGACGAAACGGTTACAAATCTTAGTCGTTGCTGATTATTAGACCCAGGGTTACTGAGAAGTTGATCCGTACATACCAGTTCTCGGCTACGCCAACCAGAACCTTACACTACCAGAGCCACGAGTTCCCGTCTTAGCCAGTTTAGAAGCTTAACAGCAGCTAGGAATCCGCGCTTGCCTCTTTTTACCAGCAACGGGAAATGATAAAAGAAAGGCTCAAGGTCAGGCCAGGCTGAGGCCGAGGCTAGAGCAGCCCAGGCCAAACTCGCCCACACTCCGAACCGACCGAGAGGCGAGCCTTCCGCACCCGAGCCCTTGACGATCACAACTCGCAACTGAGCCATAGATGTCGCAATGCCGTCTCAGTGCCCTCCAGCGAAGAAGGCACAGCCTTATAGTCGCACCAGGCCAGAAGCCGTGCATGGGCAGCTGCAAGGCGTCCAACGTCTGGTCATTTTCCCCCCTTTCCAAGTTCTTCAAGCCAATGTCTGTGTTCCACCAAGCTGCTACAATTGCCACCAAAATACTAGATTGTGGCGGCTGCTCAGCACCCACTCTCCAAGCTCATCTCAGCGTCGACAAGGGGCTTCCCTTACAACCAGCCGATATGGCGACCCCTCCAAGCCATAGAGGCCCCCTCCCAGCCATCGGATGCGCCCCTCCAGCCATCATGCGACCCCTCCAGCCATGGTGGCCCCTCCAGCCATGGCGACACCCTTTCAGCCATGGTGACTCCTCCAACCATGGTGACTCCTCCAGCCATGGTTGGCCCACCTACCACATCAGCATCACCTGAGGTCAGGGAGTTCCTCAGGGCTTGTGATCGAGAGGAGGCCGAATTCCTCCTTGGACCAATCCAGGGAATCACTTCCCAACCAGCCAGCGCCAGCAAAGTAATGCACATGAGTCAGACGCAAACCGAGCTCCCTAGCATGCTTGTCTTTCGGTGACGGCGACATCAATGACCAGCGGTGCCCTTCTTGCAGAGAAGTGGCCCATTGCAGAGCCCATGGCAAATCCCAAGAGGGATCAGGCTAGACAAATAAAGCGGTGCCCGCTGAGCGTGAGGATTATTTAATGTAACTACACCTGAACTACACTTAGTAAAAAATGTAAAGCAGATGAAACGCACTATTGCAGCTGAGTGCCAGCTTACCTATTGTTATAACCGGAAAAAGGCTGAAAATAGTAACCTTTGGTGCAGTTGTGCTGGTTGATTGGGGGAGTTGTCGCTTGTGTAGAGTACTTTGAAAAAGCACATCAAGCAACGGCTGCTGGTGGCCTTGTTTGATGACGTGGATTGCGTTTCGGGCTTACGTTCGGTCGCAGGGGCTCCGCTATAACAGCTATTATTTACACTATACATAAAGCCGGACATAAAGCCAAACCAAAGTGTTAAGAGACTAACTGATAGAGCTCGACGTGAGGGTCAGTATGCACCTAACTTTCATGACATAATTATTATTGCGTGAGGAAGATATTGGCCTTATAAGCCAAGGGGGGGGGCCACCAGGGGGTGGGAAAGGGGGGGGGGGGGGTCATAGGGTCAAAAACAAACTTATAGCGTGTGTGTCCAAAAAAATACTTCTTGATGGCCCCCTGTTCACCATACTGTTTAGTTTACCGGCTTGGAGGCTCTGGCTGGAAATATTAACTAAAATAATAATAATAATAATAATAAATTAAAATAAGACTACAATATATAATAAGTAAATAAACTACAAAATATTAAATTAAAATAAATCGAATGGTTAATCGTGCAGTGTAGCTTACCGGCTTGGCAGACTCTGGCTGGAAAAAGAAAATAAATAAATTTACTCTTCAATAAAATTGAATTAAATTAAATGAAAAGGTTCAATCATGCTGTGTACGCTTACCGGGCCCAATGGCAGGCTATGCCGGGGGCGGGAAAAGGTACATTAAATTAAATTACAATAAATTAAAATAAAATAAATCAAATTGTACATTCGTATTGTGGAGCTTGTCAGCTAGGCAGGCTCGGCTAAAAAAAAAAAAAAATCAAATGGTTCATTGTGCTGTGGAGCTTACCGGCTTTACAGGCTTTGGCTGGAAAACATACATTAAATTGAATTACAAGAAATTAAATTAAATTAAAATCAATTACAACACTGTGTAGCTTACCGGTTTGTCAGGCTCTGGCTGACAAAAAAAAATTAAATTCAATTACGATAAATTAAATTGAATTAAAATAAATAAATGGTTCAGCATAAAGTGTAGCATACCGGTTTAGCAGGCTCTGGCTGGAAGAAGTTATTCTTCATATCTGAAGCTGCGCTCTGCGACTCTACCCAGAGTTCAAGTGTGGTGGGCAGTGTCTGCGCTGTGGGGTTTGACTGTTTCCACTTGTGTGCAATACGTTCTAGTGCTAGTGATTTGCGGAGTGCCTCTCGTTTGGTTATTGAACCTGCATGTTTGGGCTGGGCGGTGGGGGGGGGCGAGATGGCGGTGGGGGGGGGGGGCGGGGGTGATGTGGATGTGGATGGGGTTCTGTGTTGTGTTGTATAGTGTAGTGTGGTGTAGTGTTGTGTTGTGTTGTGTGTCGTGTTGTGTTATGTTGTGTTTTGTTGTGTTGTGTGTTGTGTTGTGTTATGTTGTTTTCTGTTGTGTTGTGTTGTGTTGTGTTGTATTCTGTTGTTTTGTGTTGTGTTGTGTTGTGTTGTGTTGTGTTATTTTGTGTTGTGTTGCGTTGTGTTGCGTTATGTTGTGTTGTGTTGTTTTCTGTTGCGTTGTGTTGTGTGTGGTGTGGTGTGGTGTGGTTTGGTGTGGTGTGTGTGGACTGTGGTGTGGTGTGGTGTGGTGTGGTGTTGTGTTGTTTTGTGTTGTGTTGTGTCTCACCTGCTCGTGGTTAAATGCTTCAACAGTAGCGTGGAGCCCTTTCTTGACTAGGTATTCTCGAATCAAGCCCTGTGTAGCCAATGAGACAGTGCATGGGAAGGATTCAGGGCCATATGGAGGAGGGGCTGTATAGTGCTTAGGGACCGGCATATCATATGATGTTGATCACAGGCAAGTATGATATCATATGATATCATGCAAATTGCATCATATGATATTCTACGTACATGGTAACTTTAGCCCAGTAAGACTGCCGGCATCATATGATAACATATGTTGACATGATAGCATATGATTGCATATTGCCGTTTCCTAATAATGTGTGGTGGGGGTGAATGTCGGATGTGGGGGTGGGGGTGATCATTGTTAGTTGTGTTTGTGTTTGGGTTGGGGGTTGGGGGGTGATTGGTGAGGCATGGGGTGGGGGCGATTGTTTGTGGATGGGTTGGGTTGGTGGGTGTGTTTGGGGGGTGGTGGGGGGGGGGGTGGGGGGGGGATCTTGTGTATGGGGAGGGCGTCATTGCTTGAGGGGTTGATAAGCAGGAAGGTCTATTCTTCTTTGCTGAGATCACCACCATAGCCCCATTTTGGCTCATCTGGCCAGACGCCCGAATGCTGATGCACTCTATCGTCACCAGAGGCGAACCTGCAGAGGTCTCTCATGCAACGCACTCTACACTCGGTTCTTCGATGCGAAGCGTACACTAGCTACGTGTCGATCGTTTGGGTTCAGTTTGCTCCCAGAAAGATGGCTCATATCATGACATGCCTTGGGTGCTGTTGCAACTGCCGAAGACGGTGAGAAGCGTTAAGGCCGGAGCTATGAAACCAAGCGTAGGTGCAAGGTCGCGCGGGGCGAAGAGGTAATTTGGGAATATGGAAAAGCAGGCCGCGGCCTAGAAGCTGACTTGATCCACGTTAAGTTTGGTTTGGTTTGTTTAGATGTGCTGTCATCCTACAGGCAGCTCAACGTCTGCGGGCGGATTGAAAATGGGTAGCGTAAACACGAGTGAGGCACACTCCTGAGTACAGAATGCGAACACTCGGGTGTGTGCAAGGGTCCGTGACTCGATCTAGAGCGGGGGGAGGTAGCAGGGGTGGTAGTAGGCAGTGTAATGATGATGATGGATACATTATCCTGGTGCGCTACTGAACTCCACATGAGCCCACAGCTTGAAGGGGTCAAGAGTGACTCATGAGCAATGCGAACATAAGTGAAAAGTTGTGTGTTCCTTATGTCTAGTAAAAAGGGTGGTACTCGTTAAAGATAGCATGCGAGTCGCACCTCGCACAAATCTTTCACGCTGCTGCTCATGGACGCAAGCGATGAAAGCGGTAGGTCTGGGTCGATCGAGGGATGTTGGAATCAAATGAAAGGGAGCGGTGGCTTCATATTTCAATTAGGGCTAACATCGCACATCGCACATCGGATACCTGGGGCAGTTGAAGTTCGGTTGATCACCGAGGGGTTGTTCAGGACGCTCCTGCGTCGCAGACGCAGCTTCGGTGGTTTGGTTGCATCGCAGGACGCAGGCTGTGGAATTGGTTGCGTCTCAGGACGCAGAGCGGGGGCGGCGGGTCCTCCTAAACAACCCAATGATCAGCTGAACCAAGGTTTTTTTATTTTAGGAGCCCCCAGATTCACCTCGTTGTCCGATGTCCGTCTGTTTGTCAGTCTGTCCGTCCGACCGACGCCCCAACGACCGCGACCGAGACGAAGCCTGACACGTCAGCCAACCGTCTCGAAACTAACTGGCTTCGATCCGCTCCATTCCGTTGCCAGTTTGCCACCTGTTCCGATAGCCAACACTCTCCGCCAATTTCCCGCAATCCCGCGCGCGGGCCCGCGTCGCTTGCGACGCTGACTAGGACTTGTTACATGGTCTGGCTGGTGGTCTACCAGCCTCCAGGCTGCCCACCGTCTATAAGTAGAGTGACTAGCAGGTGAGAGATATAATAATACGGTAGTCAAACGGATTTTCGCCTCATATCCGCATTGCGTGCCGTTGTATATCCAAATCGAAACAAGTCCTACGCAGCAAGATAAATTCAAGCGCACTCGGTGCTGATAACTTTAAGCTCCGTCCGTCCGTCGGTCCGTCCGTCCAACCCAAGTTTGGGGTGTGTATGTATGTACCAGTCCAGGGAACACATCAAGGTCATCAGACACCGAGACACAGCCACAAAACTTGCTCCAACAGTATTTTTCATAAATGGGAGCAGGAGACTGCAGACACACTCTGTCGGAGATGCTACTTAGTTACAAGTAGGAATACGATGATCAGTCACTACCGTAGCGTGCTGATAAAAGAGAAATGGCGGCAGTACAGAAGTACTTGCATAGCCAGTGCACGTGGCCATAGCTGGCAACGGCATTGGGCAGCAGCCGGTACGGAGCTCAGCAAGAGCTCAGGCATGGCTGCTTTAAGCCACTCTAGAGACGGCATATAAGCCGGACAATAACAGTCTTTGCGTTCCCTTAACACATTGAGATCATTCCATGGTTACCGTCGGATTTCACTGTGGAGTTCCAAAATGGAATCGCTGATTCCAACCAGTAATAGTTACTTGGGAATGTACCTGTTTCTTTCAGAGCAATGTGTTGGATGGGGAACGGATCGCCTCACTCCTAGGACTCGCATCATACAACCAGCATGCTTCATACGAATATCTGTAGATGCATGTACGTAGGTATGTTACAGTCCAGGGGGCGGCCTAGTAGGCCAAAGGGACTTGCCCAACCGTATAGGAAGATGCTACTTGGTCTCTGCTAGAATGTAACATACATACAGGGACACGGGGTGGACAAGTATACAAATAACTAAATAAGCTTCAGTGCACTCGTATCTACTATAAACGACATTTCACTTGATCTCCGAAGTATTGGCAATCCTCTTCCAGAACTCAAACTTTGTTACATGGCTCCAGCCTTCAAGTGGGGGAAAAAGACCTGGATAATAGGGTGAGTGTCCAAACAAACAACTTTCGATGATAGGGTTTGAAAGCAACTTCCTTGCGGCCCCGTGAACGGAACGATCAGGCATTTTACAATTGTAAGCAGCTGGACATGTCTATATTCGAACATGCCTACAATCGGGAGTTCGAACTCTGTAACCCTCCCTGTTTTCGTGAATATCGCAGGGGGGGGGGGGGGGGGGGGGGGGGGGGGGGGTATTCTGCAGACGGTTAGGCGCCGAGTTGCCAGTGTATAATGTTTTTACCAGTTATTCTTCATTTTACAATTGACGTAGGATAATCTGTGTGTATGTTGTTACAACCCGGGGGTAGCCAAATAGAACAACGGGACTTGCCTAACCTCGATAACAGGAGGGGCTATCCTAAAACGAAAACAAGCACTACTGATGAACTGGGCCTCAACAAATCGTTGTACCGACGGAGGCCCTGAGTCCGTGCAACATATAAACAAATAATTACATAAATAAATAGTACGCCTTATTACGAGGCTTGAGGTTGAGGGGACCAGCCCGTTTGCTTTCACAGGGGGCAACCAGCATGTCGGGGGGAGGGGGGGGGGGGGGGGGGGGGGATCACCCCACCTGGACCGTGCTACAGAGATAATTTATTTGTGCGGTTCTCATAACATTTATTCATACTTTTGGCGCATATGTATGAAGCGACATATGTGTTGGATCGACACTGTTGAAACATTGAATGCTCACCAACTCACCTCACTCAGCCAATGTGTCCGTGGGGTATCGCACGAGGGGACTCGGACTTGGGAGACGGTGAGCAGCCCAGAGTTAGGACCGGCGATATGATATCCTATTATACCGGCAATTTGACCAAGCTAAAGTTACCATGTATATACATTATCATATGATGCAATTTTGTATGATACCATATGTTATCAAACTCGTATTTGGTCATCATCATGTGATATGCCGGTCCCTGCTCATGCTGTTACTTGGGAGGGTGGGCTGGGCTGGATACTGAACGTGCCATGGTTTGTACACCTCCCTCCTCCCTTCCTTCCCCACCCCTGTCGCCACTGCTACCGCTAGAGGCCATGCCACTTACTGGCCGGGAGCGGGGAGGGATGGGGGAGATGGGGGAGGGGAGGAGCACGCAGTTTCGGGGCAGCAAACTGCTCTGGGATTTCTGAAGCCCTTGCTGTCGAATGGGCCCTGGGTCTACGTCAAGTGCCTTTGAATGAGGTCTGCCAACGTCCTTCTCGTCCTCACTGCTGTCCTCGTCTCCACTTGATAAAGCCTGTGTTGGTGTTGGTGTTGGTGTTATGATTGTGTTGGTGTTAGTGTTGGTGTAGGTGTGGTGTTGGTGTAGGGTTTGTGTTTGTGTTATGTTTTTGTTTGTGTGGTGTTTGTGTTGTTATTGTGGTTGTTGTTGTGTTGTTGTTGGTGTTGTGTTTGGTGTTGGTGTTTTGTGTTGGTGTTGGTGTTGTGTTTGGTGTTGGTGTTGGTGTTGGTGTTTGGTGTTGGTGTTGCTGTTGTGTTTGGTGTTGATGTTGTGTTTTGTGTTGGTGTTGGTGTCGTGTTTGGTGTTGGTGTCGTGTTTGGTGTTGGTGTCGTGTTTGGTGTTGGTGTCGTGTTTGGTGTTGGTGTTGTGTTTGGTGTTGGTGTTGTGTTTGGTGTTGATGTCGTGTTTGGTGTTGGTGTTGGTGTTGGTCTGGTGCTGGTGTTGTGTTTGGTGTTAGGTGCTGGTGTTTGGTGTTGGTGTTGGTGTGGTGTTGGAGATGGTGTTGTGGTTGTGTTGGTGTTGTGGTTGGTGTTAGTTTTGGTATTGTGGTTGGTGTTGGTGTTAGTGTTGGTGTGGTGTTGTGGTTGTTTTGGTTTTGTGTTGGTGATGGTGATATGTTTGGTGTTGATGTTGTGTTTTGTGTTGGTGTTGGTGTCGTGTTTGGTGTTGGTGTTGTGTTTGGTGTTGGTGTTGTGTTTGGTTGTGTTGTTGGTCTTGGTGTTGTGGTTCTGTTGTTGTTGTGTTTGGTGTCGATGTTTTGCTTGGTGTTGGTGTTGGTGTTGTGTTTGGTGTTGGTTTTTGTGTTTGGTGTTGATGTTGTGTTTTGTGTTGGTGTTGGTGTTGTGTTTGGTGTTGGTGTCGTGTTTGGTGTTGGTGTTGTGTTTGGTGTTGATGTTGGTGTTGGTGTTGTGGTTGTGTTGTTGTTGTGTTTGCTGTCGATGTTTTGCTTGGTGTTGGTGTTGTGTTGTGTTGGTGTTGGTGTTGGTGTGGTGTTGGTG
>JAJSRW010000544.1:15000-35102 GCA_022414725.1 Microglena sp. YARC
CTGGGGTGAGGGAAACTTTGGTATTGCCTATTTTGGCGCTGGGGGTCACAGCAGGTGACAGCTTGGCGCTCCCTTGGCGGCTGAGCCCCCCCTTAATAGAAGCGACACCAGGTGGCGTGGCTCCATCCAGCTGAGAAGCATTGGACGCCCTCCTGGACAGCCTGCCCGGGCTTGGTGGTAATGTTCTAGAACCTTCCTTAAAGTCCCGTGGGCCTCCTTCTGGTTCTTCCGAAACCATGCCTGCCAGCTCATCCTCCAGCTGTACATCCACGGCCCCCTTCCTCAAGGAGCCCATCCTGTTCAGGCTCTCCCTGCTAGAACGCAGGGAGTTGGTCCTAATCAGGCTGTCGCCACCCATACGCATGGAGCCATGCCTATTTAGACTATCAAGACCTCCATGCATGGATCCTATTCGGGACCGCGGGGAGGATGGGCATTCCTTAGCAACCATGGGCTCTAGGGGAGTTTCCTCGGCGGGGGTAGGGGGCTGGGTGGGTTTCGCAGCGCCCATAGGACCCGTGAGGAAACTCATTTTGATGTCGCCACATGCAGGGAATACAAGCTGCCTGCACAAGGCCTTCAGCATCCTGCACACAGAGGGGGTGTTGGTGGGTGTTGGTGTTGGTGGGTGTTGGTGGTGTTGGTGGGTTGTTGTTGATGTCGCCACATGCAGGGAAGTCTAGCTGCCTGCACAAGGCCCTCAGCATCCTGCACACAGAGGGGGTGGTGGTGGGTGGTGGTGGGTGGTGGTGGATGGTGGTGGGTGTTGGTGGTAGTGTTGGTGTTGGTGTTGTTGGTTGGTGTTGTTGTTGGTGGGTGGTGGTGATGGTGGTGGGTGTTGGTGGTGGCTACTGGTGGTGGGGGGTGATTGTGGGTTGTTGTTGATGTCGCCACATGCAGGGAAGTCTAGCTGCCTGCACAAGGCCTTCATCATACTGCTCACAGAGGGTGTGTGTGTATGTGTGTGTGTGGTGGGTGTTGGTGGTGTTGGTGGTGATTGTGGGTTGTTGTTGATGTCGCCACATGCAGGGAAGTCTAGCTGCCTGCACAAGGCCTTCATCATCCTGCACATAGAGGGGGTGGTGGTGGGTGGTGGGTGGTGGTGGATGCACGAATGGGTGAAAAGTGTCATCATCATCATCACCATCATCATCATCATCATCATCATCATCATCATCATAGGAAACAAAATGGAACAAAACAGTCAGGAAGTAATTGAGTGCTAATCATCAGCCGATTCGGACAACTAGGTTTTGGGGTTACTTCCACTTTTTGAAGACACTCGCCATGATCATCTTTTGGGTTTAGGGTTAGGGTTTAGGGGGCAGGGTTTAGGGTAACTGTAACAGCATACAGGGTGACTAACACTTTCTTCAACACATTCTAAACCCTCGTCAAGATCATGTTTATGGTTTATGGTGTACGGTGTACGGTTTAGGGTAACTGTAGCAACATACGGGTGACTTCACACTTTCTTCAACACATTCGAAACCCTCGTCAAGATCATGTGTATGGTTCTGGGTTTAGGGAAATTGTAACAGCATACAGTGTGACTTACACTTTCTTCAACACATTTGAAACCCTCCTCATGATCTTGCGTAACTATAACAACATTCGGGGTAACAACATTCAGTGTGACTTACACTTTCTTCAACACATTTGAAACCCTCGTCAAGATCATGTTTATGGTTTATGGTTCAAGGTTTAGGGTTTAGGGTAACTGTATTAACATACGAGGGACTAATACTTTCTTCAACACATTTGAAACCCTCGTCAAGATCATGTTTATAGTTTATGGTTTAGGGTAATTGTAACAGCATACAGTGTTACTCACACTTTCTTCAACACATTCGAAACCCTCGTCAAGATCATGTTGAAGCTGACCACCCTGTTGGCGAAGACTGGCTTGGCCACCATATCAATTTTGGGGGCCTCCGCAAACGAGTACCATAACCTGATGTAGGAAAGCAGGGGAACGAGTGGGTAAGGAGACATATGCTTGAACGTTGGCATTGCAAACATTGCCATGGCGTAGGAAAGCAGGGAAAGAGTGGGTAAGGAGACATGTGCTTGAACGTTGGCATTGCAAACATTGCCATGGCGTAGGAAAGCAGGGAAAGAGTGGGTAAGGAGACATGTGCTTGAACGTTGGCATTGCAAACATTGCCATGGCGTAGGAAAGAAGGGGAACAAGTGGGTAAGGAGACATGTGCTTGAACGTTGGCATTGCAAACATTGCCATGGCGTAGGAAAGCAGGGGAACAAGTGGGTAAGGAGACATGTGCTTGAACGTTGGCATTGCAAACATTGCCATGGCGTAGGAAAGCAGGGAAGGAGTGGGTAAGGAGACATGTGCTTGAACGTTGGCATTGCAAACATTGCCATGGCGTAGGAAAGCAGGGGAATGAGTGGGTAAGGAGACATGTGCTTGAACGTTGGCATTGCAAACATTGCCATGGCGTAGGAAAGCAGGGGAACAAGTGGGTAAGGAGACATGCGCTTGAACGTTGGCATTGCAAACATTGCCATGGCGTAAGAAAGCAGGGGAACGAGTGGGTAAGGAGACATGTGCTTGAACGTTGGCATTGCAAACATTGCCATGGCGTAGGAAAGCAGGGGAAGAGTGGGTAAGGAGACATGTGCTTGAACGTTGGCATTGCAAACATTGCCATGGCGTAGGAAAGCAGGGGAAGAGTGGGTAAGGAGACATGTGCTTGAACGTTGGCATTGCAAACATTGCCATGGCGTAGGAAAGCAGGGGAAGAGTGGGTAAGGAGACATGTGCTTGAACGTTGGCATTGCAAACATCGCCATGGCGTAGGAAAGCAGGGAAGGAGTGGGTAAGGAGACATGTGCTTGAACGTTGGCATTGCAAACATTGCCATGGCGTAGGAAAGCAGGGGAACGAGTGGGTAAGGAGACATGTGCTTGAACGTCGGCATTGCAAACATTGCCATGGCGTAGGGAAGCAGGGGAAAGAGTGGGTAAGGAGACATGTGCTTGACCGTTGCCATTGCAAACGTTGCCATATCAAACGTTCCCTTTCACCAACGCTAATCTGTCTGATGGAGGAGGTGCCATCCAAACGTTACGCTTGGTTCCAAACGTTGCTATTTAAAACGTTCCCTTTCACAATCACCACTTCACCAATACTTACCTGTCTGATAGAGGTGCCACCCAAACGTTGTAGTTTAGAATGTTACGGTTCCAAACGTTGCCATTTAAAACGTTCCCTTTCAAAAACACCACTTCACCAACACGATCCTGTCTGATGGAGGAGGTGCCACCCAAGCGTTTCAGTTTCAAATATTGCAGTTTGGAACGTTGCCATTTCAAACATTGCAGTTTGGAACGTTGCAGTTTCAAACGTTGCCATTTTGAACATTGCAGTTTTGAACGTTGCAGGTGTAGACGTTGCCATTTCAAACATTGCAGTTTGGAACGATGCAGTTTCAAACGTTGCCATTTTGAACGTTCCATTTCACCAGCACTAACCTGTCCGATGGGGGAGGTGCCACCCAATCATTTCAGTTTCAAATGTTCCATTTCACCAACACTACCATCTAGTTTCAAATAGCTCCTTTCACCAACACCACTTCACCAACACCACTTCAACAACACCACTTCGCCAACACCACTTCACCAACACCACTTCACCAACACGATCCTGTCTGATGGAGGAGGTGCGACCCAAGCGTTGCAGTTTCAAATATTGCAGTTTTAAACGTTGCCATTTCAAACATTGCAGTTTGGAGCGTTGCAGTTTTAAACGTTGCCATTTCACCAACACTTACCTGTCTGATGGTGGAGGTGCCACCCAAACGATGCCATTTCAAATTGTACCATTCCAAACATTGCAGTTTCAAATATTTCAGTTTGGAACGTTGCAGTTTTAAACATTTCAGTTTCAAAGGTTGCCATTTCGAACGTTGCAGTTTCAAATATTGGAATTTCAAAGGTTGCCATTTCAAACGTTGCAGTCTCAAACGTTGCCGTTTCAAACGTTGCAGTCTCAAACGTTGCCATTCCAAACATTGCCATTTCACCAACACTAACCTGTCCGATGGAGGAGGTGCCACCCAAACGTTGCCATTGCAAACGTTACGCTCTGTTTCAAACGTTGCCATTTCGAACATTGCCATTTCACCAACACTACTTCACCAACACAAACCTGTCTGATGGAGGAGGTGCCACCCAAACTTTACCATTTCAAACGTTACGGTCGGTTTCAAACGTTGCCATTTCAAATGTTGCCTCTTCACTAACACTAACCTGTCTGATGGAGGAGGTGACACGCAAACGTTAACATTTCAAACGTTACCATCAGTTTTAAACGTTGCCATTTCAAATGTTGCCATTTCAAACGTTACGGTCGGTTTCAAACATTGCCATTTCGAAGGTTGCCATTTCACCAACACTAACCTGTCCGATGGTGGAGGTGCCACCCAAACGTTGCCATTTCAAATTGTACCTTTCCAAACATTGCAGTTTCAAATATTTCAGCTTGAAACGTTGCAGATTTAAAGGTTGCCATTTCAAACGTTGCAGTCTCAAACATTGGAATTTCAAACGTTGCCATTTCACCAACACTTACCTGTCCGATGGGGGAGGAGCCACCCAAACCACCATTCGGCCTTCAAATCGTGTGAAGGAGATGATGAGCTGGCAGGGCACGTTTGCCACGCTGTCTGCCAGGCTGGCAGCCAAACCATGGACCCTGGCAGCGGCAGCACGACGCAAGCGGGACAATCCGAGGAAGCCTGCGCCCTGGTTACTCTTTACACCTCCACTGGATTCCGGGTCAAAGTCACCCGCCATCGACCCGCCAAATGAGGATCCGGCCACTGAGATGGGATATGCGCTGCCTGTGTGTGTGTGTGTGAAGGGGGGGGATGGGGGGGAGTGTGTGTGACCTGCCATCGATCCGCCAAATGAGGATCCGGCCACTGAGATTGGATATGCGCTGCCGGTGTGTGTGAAGGGGTGGGTGGGGGGGGGGAGTGTGTGTCACCCGCCATGGATCCTCCAAATGAGGATCCGGCCCTCTAAGATAGGATATGCGCTGCCTGTGTGTGTGGGGTGTGGGGGGGGAATGGGGGGGGGATGGTGCGTGTATGGGTGTGTGGGTGGGTGGGGTGACCTGCCATGGATCCGCCAAATGAGGATCCGGCCACTGAGATGGGATATGCACTGCGTCTGTGTGAAGGGGGGGATGGGGGGATGGGAGGATGGGGAGATGGGGGGGGGGAATGGGGGGATGGGAGGATGGGAGGCCCTCTTTACCCGTGTCATCGCAATCTACATGGATACCCCCCCCCCCCCCCACACACACACACACTAACACACGCACACAAACCCAGACATACACCCACACCACCCCCACCCCACCCCCGATCCCCTCCCACCCCACACGCACACCCATAGAATGAGCACAACACCTACCATCGTCAGACACATCTCCACCGGTGTCTTCCCCATCTCCGTCGTCCGTCTGCACTTTCTTCCCACCCTTGAAGCGCTCAAACGTCTGGAGCACTGACTTGAAAAGTTTGGCCTTCCGCAACTGTGCATGGGAATGTTGGTTGGGTTGCTTTGCTTGGTTGACTTGGTCGGCTGGTTTGGTTGGTTTGCTTGGTTGGCTGGTTTGGTTGGTTTGGTTGGTTGGCTTGGTTGGCTTTGTTGGCTGGTTTGGTTGGTTTGGTTGGTTTGCTTGGTTAGCTGGTTTGCTTGGTTGGCTTGGTTGGCTTGGTTTGCTTGGTTGGCTGGTTTGGTTGGTTTGGTTGGTTTGCTTGGTTGGCTGGTTTGGTTGGTTTGCTTGGTCGGCTGGTTTGGTTGGTTTGCTTGGTTTGCTTGGTTTGCTTGGTTGGCTGGTTTGGTTGGTTTGGTTGGTTTGCTTGCTTGGTTGGCTTGGTGCTTGGTTTGCTTGTTGGCTTGTTTGGTTGGTTTTGGTTGGTTTGCTTGGTTGGCTGGTTTGGTTGGTTTGCTTGGTTGGCTGGTTTGGTTGGTTTGCTTGGTTGGCTGGTTTGGTTGGTTTGGTTTGGAGCTCTGCCTTGAAAAGTTTGGCCTTCTGCAACTGTGCATGGGAATGTTGGTTTGGTTGGTTTGCTTGGTTGGCTGATTTGGTTGGTTTGCTTGGTTGGCTGGTTTGGTTGGTTTGGTTTGGAGCACTGCTTCGAAGAGTTTGGCCTTCCGCAACTGTATATATACATACCGTGTCGACACCAACTCCCCACCAGGCGTTACCATTATTTTTACTTCTATATATATAATATATGTCACCTGAACACTGCCTCAACCCTGGTCTCCACAGCGAACCAGTCACTTCCAACAAAAAACCAAAACCTGAACCCTAAATTAAACCCTAAACCCTAAACCCTCACAACAACCCCGGTCTCCACAACAAACCAGTCACTTCCAACAAAACTCCCTTAACACCACGCCCCACCAGGCGTTATCATTTCCAACAAAACTAAACCCTTAACCCTAAACTAAGCCCTAAACCCTCACCTCAACCCTGGTCTCCACTGTGAACCAGTCACTCCCAACACATTTCCCACCTCAACCCTTGTCCCCCACCCCACACAACACCCACACAAACACTCACCCACCCACACACACCAACCCGTGTCGCCCACATTCCACCCACCCTCACCCCAACCCTGGTCTCCACCGTGACCCAGTCACTCCCAACACATTTTCCACCTCAACCCTTGTCCCCACATTCCACCCACCCTCACCCCAACCCTGGTCTCCACCGTGACCCAGTCACTCCCAACACATTTTCCACCTCAACCCTTGTCCCACATTCCACCCCCCCACCCCCCCCACACATACACACAACCACCTCCCCCCCCCCCCCCCCCCCCCCCCTCCCCCCCCACACACACACATACACTCAAACACCTCAAACACCCCCCCCCCCCCCCCCCCACCACAACCTTGTCCCCACATTCCACCCACCCACCCCACCCCACACATACACACAACCACCTCAACCCCCCCCCCCCCCCCCCACCCGACCCCCCCCACCCAAACATACACACAAACACCTCAAACACCCCCCCCACACCCAACCCTTGTCCCACATCCCCCCCACCCACCCACAACCCACCCACCCACACACCCCACACATACACACAAACACCTCCCCCCCCCCCCCACACCCTTGTCCCCACATTCCATCCCCCCCCCCCACACCACACCACACACACACACATACACACAAACACCTCCCCCCCCCCCCCCCCCCCCACACACACAACCCTTGTCCCCACATTCCACCCCCACCCCACACACATACACACAAACACCTCCCCCCCCCCCCCACACACACACACACATACACACAAACACCTCCCCCCCCACCCCACCCACCCAACACAACCCTTGTCCCCACATCCCCCCCCCCCCCCAACCCCCCCCACACACACATACACACAAACACCTCCCCCCTCCCCCCCCAACACACCCACCCTTGTCCCCACATTCCACCCCCCCACCCCCCCACACACTACACACAAACACCTCCCCCCCCCCCACCCCCCCCCACCTACACACACAACCCTTGTCCCCATCCCCCCCCCCCCACACACACACACACACAAACACACACACATACACACAACCCCCCCCCCCCCCCCCCCCACACACACACACACACAACCCTTGTCCCACATTCCACCCACCCCACCCACCCACACCCACATACACACAGACACCTCCCCCCCCCCCCCCCCCCCTCACACACACACAACCCTTGTCCCCACATTCCACCCTCTTCACCCCAACCCCTGGGTCTCACTGTGAACCAGTCACTCCAACACACTTCTCACCTCAACCCTTCCCCCCCCACCCCACCCCACCCCATCCCCCACACACCCCTACACATACACACAAACACCTCACCCCCTCCCCCCACCCTACACACGACCAGTCACTAACAACAATGTTCTCACCTCAACCCTCGTCCCACATCAAACTAGTCGCAACAAAAAACTACTCTCACCTCAACCCTGGTCTCCACCATGATGCTGGCGCAGCCATTATACTCAGAGTCCACAAATGCCACACCTCAACCCTCATCCCCACATCAAACCAGTCACTACTAACAATTTCTCACCTCAACCCTCGTCCCCACATCAAACCAGTCACAACCAAAAGCAATTATAACCCCAACCCTGGTCTCCACCATGATGCTGGCGCAGCCATTGTACTCAGAGTCGACAAATGCCACACCTCAACCCTCATCCCCACATCAAACCAGTCACTACTAACAATTTCTCACCTCAACCCTCGTCCCCACATCAAACCAGTCACAAGCAAAAAAATCTCACCTTAACCCTGGTCTCCACCGTGATGCTGGCGCAGCCGTTGTACATAAAGTCAAGGTAGGCCTCACCTCGACCCTGGTCCCAACATCAAACCAGTCACTACCAACATTTTTTGAACCCTCTTCCCCACATCAAACCGGTCAAAACCAAACATGTCTCACCTCAACCCTCATACCCACATCAAACCGGTCACAACCAAACATGTCTCACCTCAACCCTCATTCCCACATCAAACCACTCACTAGTAACATGTCTCACCTCAACCCTCCCCTCCCTCACCCACCGCCCACCCACACATACACACACACACAACCACCTCACCCACCCCATACACACTCAACCCATGTCCTCACATGCCTCACCTCAACCCTGGTCTCCACTGTGATGCTGGCGCAGCCGTTGAACTCAAAGTCAAAGTATGTCTCACCTCGCCCCTGGTCCCAACATCAAACCAGCCACTACCAACATTTGTTTGCGTCGCATGTGACGGTGCATAGACCTTGTCTCACCTCAACCCTGGTCTCCACATCTAACCAGTCACTACCAACATTTTTTGGCGGAGCCCCCTCTTCATTTTTTGGCGAGAGCCCCTAGGGTTCCCATTTGTCCATCCGCCGCCCGCCCGCCCGCCCGCCCGAAAATTGAAGCCTGACACGTCAGCCAACAGTCTCGTAACTAACTCGCTTCCGTGGTCACCTGTCGCCCTGTCGCCCTACTGCTCCGAACACTCTCCGCCAATTTTTAGCGTCGCTTGTGACGGTGCGTAGACCTTGTCTCACCCCAACCCTGGTTTCCACAGCAAACCAGTCATAACCAACACATTTCTCATCAAACCTTGCCCCCACATTCTCACCTCAACCCTGGTCTCCACTGTGAACCTGTCACTAGCAAAACATTTCTCACCCTCAACCTCCTCCCACACCAAAACAGTCACTAGCAAAACAAATCTCACCTCAACCCTGGTCTCCACATCAAACCAGTCACAACCAACACATTTCTCATCAAACCTTGCCCCCACATTCTCACCTCAACCCTCGTCTCCACTGTGAACCAGTCACTACCAACACATTTCTCACCTCAACCCTCTTCCCCACACCAAACCAGTCACTATCAACAAACGCATTTCTCACCTCAACCCTGGTCCCCACATCAAACCAGTCACTAACAACAACGTTCTCACCTCAACTCTGGTTTCCACCCCCACCACCCCAACCCCACCCACCCCCACCCCACCCTACACATACACACATACACCCCACCCACCCACCCCACTCACTCACCACACATACACACAGACACCCCACCCCACCCCCCTCACCCTCACCCACATCACATACACCCACCCACCCCACCCACCCACTCACACTCACCCACACCCACACATACACAAAAACACCCCACCCCCCACCCCACCCACTCACACTCACCCACACCCACACATACACACATACACCCACCCACCCCACCCCACTCACACTCACCCACACATACACACAAACACCCCACCCCACCCACCCTCACCCACACCCACACATACACACATACACCCCCCCACCCACCCCACTCACACTCACCCACACATACACACAAACACCCCACCCACCACCCTCACCCACACCCACCATACACACATACACCCCACCACCCCACCCACTTACACTCACCCACACATACACACAAACACCCCACCCACCCACCTCACCACACCACACATACACACATACACCCATCTACCCCACCCACTCACACTCACCCACACATACACACAAACACCCCACCCACCCACCCACACCCACATACACACATACCCCCACCCCACCCCACTCACACTCACCCACACATTCACACTAACACCCCACCCCTCCCACTCACCCACACCCACACATACACACGAACACCCCCCCCCCCCCCCACCCCTCACCCGTCAACCCTGGTTTCCACAGTGATGCTGGCGCAGCCATTGTACTCAAAGTCAAAGCTCAGCTGGGGCCACAGGAACCCCTCCGCAGTAGCGTTGCCAGGGCCTGGAGCGGGTGTGTGGTGGTGTGTGTGGTGTGTGTGGTGTGTGGTGTGTGTGGTGTGTGGTGTGTGGTGTGTGGTGTGTGTGGTGTGTGCGGTGTGGTGTGTGTGGTGTGTGTGGTGTGTGTGGTGTGGGTGTGTGTGGTGTGTGGTGTGCAGTGGTTGTGTATGTGGTGGTGGTGGACATGCTATTGGTGTTGTACTTTAAGACGAAGCTCAGCTGGGGCCACATGAACCCCTACGCAGTTGCCAGGGCCTGGAGCGGGTGGTGTGTGTGGTGTGCGTGGTGGTTGTGGTGGGTGTGTGTAGAGTTTGTGGTGTTTGGGGTGTGTTTGGTGTTAGAGTTTGAGGTGTTTGTGTTTGTGGTGGTGGTGTGTGGTGTGTGGTGGTTGTGTATGTGGTGTTGGTGGTCTTGGTGTTGGTGCTGTGCTCAAAGTTAGACCTCAGCTGTGGCCACAGGGATCCTTCGGGTATGGCGTTGCCTGGGCCTGGAGAGGGTGGTGTATGTGTTTTGTGTTTGTGTGTGTGTGTGTGTGTTTGTGGTGTTTGTGGTGGTGGTGGTGTGTGCGGTGTTAGAGTTCGTGGTGTTTGTGGTGCTTGTGTATGTGGAGGTGGTGGTCATGCTGATGGCGCTGCACTGAAAGACAAAGCTTGGCTCTGGCCACAGGGATCCTTCGGTGTGGGCGTTGCCTGGGCCGGGGAGCGGATGGTGTGTATGGTGTTAGTGGTTTGTTGTTTTGTGGTGTTTGTAGTGTTTGTGGTGATGTTTGTGGTGTGTGGTGGTGGTGTGTGCGGTGATAGAGTTTGTGGAGATGCTTGTGGTGATGTTTGTGGTGTGTGGTGGTGGTGGTGGTGGTGTGTGCGGTGATAGAGTTTGTGGTGATGCTTGTGGTGATGTTTGTGGTGTGTGGTGGTGGTGGTGGTGGTGTGTGCGGTGATAGAGTTTGTGGAGATGCTTGTGGTGATGTTTGTGGTGTGTGGTGGTGGTGGTGGTGGTGTGTGCGGTGTTAGAGTTTGTGGTGATGTTTGTGGTGATGTTTGTGGTGATGTTTGTGGTGTGTGGTGGTGGTGGTGGTGGTGGTGTGTGCGGTGTTAAGAGTTTGTGTGATGTGTGGTGATGTTTGTGGTGTGTGGTGGTGGTGGTGGTGGTGGTGTGTGCGGTGTTAGAGTTTGTGGTGATGCTTGTGGTGATGTTTGTGGTGTGTGGTAATGGTGGTGGTGGTGTGTGCGGTGTTTGAGTTTGTGGTGATGTTTGTGGTGATGTTTGTGGTGTGTGGTGGTGGTGGTGGTGGTGTGTGCGGTGTTAGAGTTTGTGGTGATGTTTGTGGTGATGTTTGTGGTGTGTGGTGGTGGTGGTGGTGTGTGCGGTGTTAGAGTGTTGTGGTGATGTTTGTATGATGTTTGTGGTGTGTGGTAATGGTGGTGGTGGTGGTTGTGTGCGGTGTTAGAGTGTGTGGTGATGCTTGTGGTGATGTTTTGTGGTGTTGGTGTGTGTGGTGGTGGTGTGGTGGTGTGTGCGGTGTTAGAGTGTGTGGTGATGCTTGTGGTGATGTTTGTGTGTGTGTGGTGGTGGTGGTGTGGTGGTGGGTCCGGTTGAGTTTGTGGTGATGTTGTGTGTGTGATGTGGTAATGTGTGTGTGTGTGTGTGTGTGGTGTCTGTGTGTGGTGGTCACAAAACGTGTGGTGTGTGTGTGGTGGTGTGTGTGTGTGGTGTGTGTGTGTGTGGTGTGTGTGTGGTGTGTGTGTGTGTGTGTGCGTGTGCGTGTGCGTGTTTGTGTGTGGTGGTGGTGGTGGTGGTGTGGTGGTGGTGGTGGTTGTAGATTTGCAGCTCACCTGCCACTCCATTCACATACTTCACGATGGGACGTCGTTTTGCCAGTGTTGAGGTCCACCAGCATCAGCTCGTTGTGGTGGTAATGTGGTAGTGGTGGTGATGTGATGGTGGTGGTGGTGGTGGCGTTGATGGTGGTGTGGTGGTGGTGGTCTGTTGATGGTGGTGGTGATGTGGTGATGAGGTGGTGGTGGTGGTGGTGATGTGGTGGTGTGGTGGTGGTGATGTGGTGGTGGTGATGGTGATGGTGGTGGTGTGGTGGAGGTGGTGGTGGTGGTGATGGTGGTGGTGGTGGTAGATCTGCTGCTCACCTGCCACTCCATTTACAGACTTCACGATGGGGACGTCGTTGCCAGTGTTGAGGTCCACCAGCGTCAGCTCGTTGTGGTGGTATGTGGTGGTGGTGGTGATGTGATGGTGGTGGTGGTGGTGGCTGTTGATGGTGTTGGTGGTGGTGGTGGTGTTGATGGGTGGTGGTGGTGGTTGGTGTTGATGGTGTTGGTGGTGGTGTGTTGGTGGTGGTGGTTGATGGTGGGTGGTGGTGGTGGAGGTGGTGGTGGTGGTGATGGTGGTGGTGGTGGTAAATCTGCAGCTCACCTGCCACTCCATTTACAGACTTCACGATGGGGACGTCGTTGCCTGTGTTGAGGTCCACCAGCGTCAGCTGGCTAATGTAGCTGGGTAGCTTCAGCTCCGACAACCGTTTCTGGATCAAGCTCTTCAGCCATGCATTGAACGCTTGGGAGTGGAACAGCTCAAATGCTAGACGCACCTATAGTGTGGGTGTTGGTGGTAGTGGTGTTGGTGGGTGGTTGGTGGTTGGTAGTGGTGGTGGTTGGTGGTCGCTAGTGGTGGTGGGTGGTGGGTAGCTTCAGCTCTGACAAAGGTTTCTGGATCAAGCTCTTGAGCCATGCATTGAAGGCTTGAGAGTGGAACAGCTCAAATACTAGCCGCACCTATGTTGAGGGAGGTTGTGTTAGTGGTTGTGGGTGGTGGGTTACATTATATTGTGGGTGGGTGGTAGTGATTGGTGGTTGTGGGTGGTGGGTTTACATTGTCATTGTGGATGGGTGGGTATGATTGGTGGTGGGGTTGTTCGCGCGGTGGTTGGGTGGTTGGTGGCTGGTGGGTTGTTGTGTGGGTGGAAGTGTGGATACCATCAACATTGTCGGTGGGTGGTGGAAGATGGTGTTGGTTGTGTGTTGTGTGGTTCTGGTGGTAGGTGGTTGGGCGGTTGATTGTGGCAGTGGTGGTGTTTGGGTACATCATCATTGTGGGTGGTGGACATGGCATTGAAGGCTTGGGAGTGGAACAGCTCAAATGCTAGCCGCACTTATTTTTACACGTTGAGGTTTGTTCCGTATGTTGAGTGTGTGTAGTGGTAGGGTGGTAGTGGTGGGTTGGTGGGTGGTTGGTGTTGGTTGGTAGGATTTGTTTGGTGGTCGTCAAATGCTAACCGCACCTATTTTGTGGGTGGGCTATATCATCATTGTGGGTGGTGGTGGGTGGTGTGGTAGTGTGTTTGGTGGGTGGTTGGTTGGGTGTTGGTGGTGTGTGGGTACCAACTTCAAAATCATTGTGGTGGGTGGTTGTGGTGGTGGTGATGGGTTGGGTGGTTGGTGTGGGTAGTGGTGGGTGTGTGGGTACGGATCATCATTGTGGGTGGGTGGTGGGTTGGGGCATTGGTGGTTGGGTGGGTGGTTGGTTGTGGTGTGGTGGTGTGTGGGCTAGTGGTGGTTTGGCGTTATCAATCATTGTGGGTGGGTGGTGGTGGTGGTGGTGGTTGGTTGGGTGGTTGGTTGTGGTAGTGGTGGTGTGTGGGTACATCATCATTGTGGGTGGGTGGTGGTGGTGGTGGTGGTTGGTTCTTGTGGTGGTTTGGGTTGTGGTATGGTGGTGGGTGGTGGGTACTCATCATTGGTGGTGTTTGGTGGTGGGTGGTGGGTGTGGTTGGTTGGGGTGGTTGGTTGCTGGTAAGTGGTGTGTGTTGGGTACGGTTGTACATCATCATTGTGGGTGGGTGTGGTGGTGGTGAGTGGTTGGTTGCGTGGTTGGCTGTTGGTGAGTTGATGGTTGTGGTAGTGGATACATCATCATTGTGTGGGTGTGGTATCATCATCATTGTGGGTCGGGTGGTTGTGGTGGCTGGTGGTTGGTTGTGGTTGGTTGTGGTAAGTGGTGGTGTCGTGCGGTACATTCATCATTGTGGGTGGGGTGTGGTGTGGTGGTGGTTGGTTGGGTGGTTGTTGTGGTAGTGGTGGTGTGTGGTACATCATTCCCTATGTGGGTGGGTAGGTGGTGGTGGTGTGGTGGTGGTGGGCGGTGCGGTGTGTTGGTGGTGTGGTACATCATGCATTGGTGGGTGGGTGGTGGTGGTGGGTAGATGGAGGTAGGGTTTGTGGTAGTGTGGTGTTGGTGCGATATCATCATCATTGTGGGTGGCTGGTGGTGGTGGTGTGGTGGTGGTTTGGGGTGGTTGGGGGTTGTGGTAGTGGTGTGCTTGTGGGTTCGTGTACATCGATTCATCATGTTTGGCTGTGGTGGTGGTGGTGGTGTTTGTGGTGGGTAAGTAGTGGTGTTGTGGGTACATCATCAATTTGTGGCTGGGTTGGTGGTGGTGGGTGGTGGTTGGTTGGTTGGGTAGGGTGGTTTTTAGTGTGGGTGGTACAGTCATCATTTGTGGGTGGTGGTGGTGTGTGGTGGTGCTGGTTGGTTGGGTTTTGGTTGTGGTAAGTGGTGGTGTGTGGGTACATCATCGATTGTGGGTGGTGGTGGGTGGGTGGTGGTGGTGGTTTGGGTTTGGTGTTGGTTTGTGGTAGGATGGGTGGGTCACAATCATGTGGGTGGGTGGTGTGGTGGTGTGGTGGTGGTGGTGGGGTTTTGTGGTTAGTGGTGGTGTGTAGGGTTTTTCATCAATTTGTGGGTGGGTGGTGGTTCGAGTGGTGGTGGGTGGTGGTGGTGGGTGTGGTATGTGGTGTGGGGTTATTGCAGTGGTGGGTGGTGGTGGTGGTGTGGTTGGTTGGGTGGTTGGGTTGTTGGCTAGTGTGGGTGGGATATATCATCAGTTGGTGGGCTGGTGGTGGTGGTGTGGTGGTGGTGGTGTAGTGTTGTTTGGGTAACACATCATTCATTGTTGGTGCGTCGGTGTGGTGGTGGAGGTTTGGGTGGTTGTGTGGTAGTGGTGGGGTGTGGGTTACTCAATCATCATTGTGTTGGGTGGGTGGTGTGGTGGTTTGTTCGGGTTTGTTGTTGTGGTAGTGGTGGTGTGTTGTGGTACTAATCATCATGTGGGTGGGTGGTGGTGTTGGTGTTGGTCGGTTGGTTGGGTGGTGTGGTTGGTTGGGTGGGTTGTGTTGTGGGATAGGCTGGTGGTGGTGGTGGTGGGTTGTAGTGGTGTGTGTGTGGGTAACTCATCATTTGTGGGTGTGGTTGGTGATGGTTGGTGGTGGTGGGTTGTGGTAGGGTGGTGTGGGGTTGTGGTGTGGGTGGTGTGTGGTAGTTGTGGTGGTAGTGGTGGGTGGTTGGGGTTACATCATCATTGTGGTGGTGGTTGTGTCGGTGGTGGGTGGTGGTGGTGGGTTGTGGTAGTGTGGTGGTGTGTGGGTACATCATCTTGTGGGTGTGGTGAGCTGGTGTGGTGTGGGTTGTGTGGTAGTGGTGGTGTGTGGGGTAATCATCATTGTGTGTAGTGGTGGTGGTGGTGGTGTGGGTGCTGGTATGTGTGGTGTGTGGGTAGATCATCATTGTGGGTGGGTGTGGTGGTGGTTGGTTGGTTGGTGGTTGGTTGGGTGGTTGTTTTTTGTATGTGGTGGTGTGTGGGTACATCATCCATGCATTGTGGTTTGTTGTTGGTGGTGGTTGTGTATGTGTGGTTGTGTGGGTACATGGCATTTAGTTGGTTTATTCATCATCATTGCTCAATATGCTAGCCGCCCTATTATTTGTGGTGGTAAGTGGTGGTTGGGTGGTAGTGGTGGTTTGGTGGTTTGGTGATTGGTGTGGTTGTATAGTGTTTGTGTTTTTATAATCATCATTGGTGGGTGGGTGTGGTGGTTGGTTTGGTCTGTGTGGTTGTGTGGTTGGTTAGGTGGTGTGGGTTGGTGGTGGTGGTGGTGGGGGGGTGGGTGGTGGGTTGGTTGGTAGTGGTGGTTGGTGGTTGGTAATGGTGGTTGGTAGCTTCAGCTTCTGAGAACATTTCTGGATCAAGTTTTGACCATGCATTAATCCTGGGAGTGGATAACACTCAAATGCCTAGTCGACCTAACAGTGTGGGTGGTAGTGGTGGTGGTAGTGGTTGGGTGTAGGTTAGTGGTTGGT
The DNA here is from genome assembly GCA_022414725.1 of Microglena sp. YARC. NCBI lineage: Eukaryota > Viridiplantae > Chlorophyta > Chlorophyceae > Chlamydomonadales > Chlamydomonadaceae > Microglena > Microglena sp. YARC. Next base: position 31,498 of record JAJSRW010000544.1, read on the forward strand.
GGTTGGTGGTTGGTGGGTGGGTGGTGGTGGGGTGGTGGGTAGCCTTCAGCTCTGACAATCGTTTGTGGATCAAGCTCTGACAGGTCATTAAACGCCTGGGAGTGGAAGACAGCTCAAATTGGGTGGTTCAAGTCGGTTGGTTGGTGGGAGCTTCGTGGTCAATATGCTAGCCACACCTATATTGTGTGGTGGGTTATAATCTATGATTGTGGGTTTGGAGACATGGTATTGAAGGCTTGGGATGTGGAACAGCTTCATAATGCTATGACGCACCTATAGTGTGGCGTGGGTTTATATTCATCAATTGTGGGTGGTGGTGGTGGTTGGTTTGGTAGGAGTTTGGTGGTCAAATCTAGATGCACCTATAGTGTGGGTGGTGGTGGTAGTTGGTGGTGGGTGGTGGTGGGTGGTAGGTAAGTGGGGTGGTGGTTGGTTGGTGTTGGTAGTGGTGGTGGGTGGGTGGTAGGTTAGTGGCGTGGTCGTGGCTGGGTTGGTGTTTGGTAGTGGTGGTGGGTGGTGGGTGGGTGGTTGGTTAGTGGGTGGTGGTGGTGGTGGTTGGTAGTGGTGGTGAGGTGGCTCGGGTGGTGTACGGTTTTAGTGGGTGGTGGTTGGTTTGGTGGTTTTGTAGTGGTGGTGGTGTGGTTGGTTGGTAGGGTTTAGTGGTGGTGTTGTTGGTGGTGGTAGTGTGGTGGGTGGTGGGGTGGTTGGTAGGTTAGTGGTGGCTGGTTGCGTTGGTGGTTTGTAAGTGGTGGTGAGTGGGGGTGGGTGGTAAGGCTTAGTGGGTGGTTGGTTGGTGGTGGTTTGGTAGTGGGTGGTGGGTGGTGGGTGGGTCGGCGTTAGTGGGTGTGGTTGGTTGGTGGTTGGGATAGTCGGTGGTGGGTGGTCGGGTGGTGGTAGGTTAGTGGGGTGGTGGTTGGTTGGTGGTTGGTAGTGGTGGTGGGGTGGTGGGTGGTTGGTAGGTTAGTGGGCTGGTGGTTGGTTGGTGGTTGGTAGTGGTGGTGGTGGTGGGTGCTTCAGCTCAAATGCTAGCTTGCTATCTTCATTGTGGTGCTTGTGTAGTGGTGGTGGGTGGTGGGTGGGCCTTGTGGTGGTTTGTGGGTGGTTGGTTACACTGGTGAGTGGTGTGGGTTCACACTCTCATCTATCACAGGTGGAAGGATTGGCACGAGGCGTGGGAGTGGAACTAGCTCAAATGCTAGATGCTTGTGTGGGTGCTTTGTGGTAAGTCGGTGTGGGTGGTGGGGTGGTTGGTGGTTGGTTGGTAGAATCGTTTGGTGGTCAAATGCTAGCCGCACCTATATTTGGCGTGGCTGTTATATATGTGTGAGTGGGGGGTGGTGGTGGTTGTGGTGGTGGTGGTGGTGGTGGTGGTCGGTAGTAAGTTGGGTTGGTTTGGTTTGTTGGTAGTGGTGGTGTGCGGTTTTACATCATTCATTGTGGTATTGGTGGATCATGGCACTGAAAGGCTTGGGAGTGGATGACAGGCTTAAATTTAAACTTGTTTTACTTGAACACTCTACCATGCCATGATTCAATCTGCCAGCATGAAGTCCACAGTCCGGCCCATCATCAGCCGCCATGCACCCCTTGAACTCGGCGGTATAATAAAAAATCTTTTTTTAAGTCTTGTTGCCTCTTCCCTTCCCATGGGTCTGCCCATTCGAAACACTCACGCATGACCATATTGAGCGCCCAGTCCATGAAGGTCCACAGTCCGGCCCATCATCACGAGCGCGCGGTACCTTTGAACTCGGGGTATAATCACGAATTAAATTTAACTAAATGTACTGATTGGTTTTACTGGAACTCACCATGACAATATCATATTGAGGCGCAGCATGAAGTCCCAAGGTCCTTCTCAGGACCATCATCGTCGCCCGTGACCTTGGAACCGTCTCGGGGTATAAGTCCACGCCATTAAATTTAGCCTACTGTACTTGGTTTTTTAGCTGAACCCTCACCATGACGATTTGAGGCCAGCATGGAGCCCACACACACGTCCCCGGCCCGGCATCATCAGCGCGTGCACCTTTGAACTCGGGGTATTACCCGCGTCGCAGAAATATACGCGGGCGACCGCGGCATACCCTCGCGCTATAATTAAAGATTAACTTAACAAATGTACTGTTTTAAAAACCTTGAACCCTGGCCACGTATGACATACCGATTGAGGCCCAGCATGAAGTCCACAGTCCGGCCCATCATCAGCGCCGTGACCTTGAACCGGGGTATATATCAGCAGAATTAAAATTTAACTAAATGTATCTTGTTTTACTTGCCCTTCACCATGACCCATATTTGAGGCGCCAGCATGAAGTCCACACAGTCCGGCCCATCATCAGGCCGTGAACCTTGAACTCGGGGGTATAAGATCACAATTAAAAATTTAACTAAATGTACTGTTTACTGAACCCTCACTCATGACCATAATTGGAGGCCCCAGCAGTGAAGTCATGACAGTCCGGCCCATCAATAGTTCAAGCGCCCGTGACCCTTCGAAACTCGGGGTAATCATGCACGAATTAAAATTTAACTAAATGTAATCTGTTTTAACCTGAACACCTCACCATGACCAATATTGAGGCCAGCCATGAAGTCCACAGTCCGGCCCATTCATCAGCGCCGTGAAACCTGTGAACTCGGGGTATAATCACGAAATTAATAATTTAACTAAATGGTACTGTTTTAAAACTTTTGAATCCCTCACACACTGACCATATTGAAGGCCCAAGCATGAAAGCACAGTCCGGCCCATCATACAAGCGCGTGACGCTTGAACCTCAGGGGTATAATCACGAATAAAAAATCTTACTTACTAGTAACTGTTTTTTAAACTAAGCAGTGAATCCTCACCATGGACCAATATTGAGGCCAGCATGAAGTCACAGTCCGGCCCATCATCAGCGCCGTGATTGAACTCGTGTATAAATCACGGAATTAACATATTTACTACATTACGTTTTACTGAACCCTCACCTGGACATATTGAGGCCACCATGAGTCCACAGTCCGGCGCCCATCCTCAGCGCCGTTGAAACCTTGAAACTCGGGGTATAATCAGACGAATTAAAATTTAACTAAATGTATGTTTTAACTGACCTCCACCATGAATATGAGGACCATGCATGAAGTCCACGTCCGGCCCATCATAGCGCCGTGAGACCGTTGAACTCCGGGGTAATAATATCAGATTAAAATCTTAAACTAATGTGGGTACTGTTACTGAACCCATTCACAATAGGACCATATGAGGCCCCAGCATGAAGTCCATTAGTCCGGCCGTCATCATCGAACGCGCCGTGACCTTGAACTCGGGGTATTATCAGAATTAAAAGTATTTAACTAAAATGTACTGTGGTTTTTAAACTGAATCTGCACCGCTCACCGATGCCATTCGGGTATAGCACCATATTGATGGCCAGCATGAAGTCCACAGTCCGTACCCCATCATCAGCCGCCGTGACGCTTGAACTCTGGGGTACTATATCAACGAGAATTAAATTTACCTAAATGTACTAGTGTTTACCTGAACCTTTCCACTCTACTCTGCCATGGCTTGAGGCCCAGCATGAAGTTCACGCATAGACAGTTCCGGCCCTCAGAGG
>JAJSRW010001135.1:0-25244 GCA_022414725.1 Microglena sp. YARC
CTTGTGTTGGTGGATGCTTCCTACTCCACTACCACAACACCTTAATCTTGTGGTGATGCGAAGAAGAATGCCGAGACTCTGCCTGATCGGTCTGCACGCCCCGGCCGGGTCGCTGCGGCGCCGGCGCTGGGTGATGGAAACGCACACGCTGGTGCGACGAGTATTGCCCAGCCAGCTGCACAGCGCCTACGACCGCACGCGGTCGGGCGCGCACTCCCACGCCACCAAACGCGGTAGGCGCCAGGGCCGGGGCAACGCCGGGCTTGCGCTCGCCGGACCTGGGAACGGTGCACCGGGGACGAATCATGACGACAGATTTCAAGGAAGCCCACCGGCCGAACTAAACGTGTATGACCACGCCGACGGGCGGTGGCATTCCAGGCGCCCGCAGGCAATCACCCGCACGCCTTTCACAATCGGCTCCACCGGTATTAGGCCAGGCAAAACAACACATCTGCAACCCACCGCCTTCGGCGGTGTCTGCTATCTGTTTCCACGTGTCACGCAACGCCTTCGGGTTGCCGTTGGAAGTCACATTCACCGTATCGACCGCGCGCGTTACTCGTCGGACATCGTCGTGCATAATCACGACGCCACACTCTGCAAACGGATCTGATCAGGGACTAAATGTGTCCCGGCGCGATGGTATCCGGACCTTTGTCTATGTTTAAAGATTTAAGGAACCGACTGAGGCTAAGTAAGCCACGGCCCTCATGACCCGGGTTACTGGCTCACTCAACAACATCTTTAAATTTGCGCATCACACAAAAACCCTACCCATTATTTTTTAGCCTTGAAAAAAATGTAAAATAGTCACATAATGAAAAAATATCAATGTCCTCTCCAACAAGCACCACTACCAATGCACCAGGCATTAGATGCCAGGCAACGCCCGCTTATCTATGCGTACAGTCTTCTTCATGTTTGGTTCATGCATCCTCATATTCATAGTGAAACCATCTATCCTATCCTATTTGGACGTTACACGGATCTCTATTTATGCCATTTGGTTCTTTCTACCGTCAGCTCTTTCGGCATAAACAATCAAGCCGCAACACCACTTTTCTCTTATTGGGCATTGTCAACCGCCGGCCCGCCGGTGGCGATAGGAGCGAATGTTTCAGTTCACGCTCATCGACCTCGCTCTCGGATGCTTCCTGTGGACTTCCCGGAAACCTGATCCTTCTTGAGATCTCCATATTAACAAACATAACGGAAATGGCGAGCGCCAACGCCTCATATAATTAGCAATTATGGCCAACCAATGTATGTGTTGTTGTTGTTGCTTGTTGTTGTAATAATCATTGTTTTCCGCCTGCAACGACGCTTGGTAGGAGGACATGACCCGGTTAGCGCCCGCCCTATAATATATCTAACGCATCTCAGCAGAATGCTGAATGGGTCTTTACTGGCGACTACGCTTATGTCTCGGCTTTCACAAGCGTTGTGCAGCTCTACTCTCGTCCAAATTCAAAACAAACCATCAGGGAAGACGACCTTTTTTTCTCGTCACTCCCACGCACCCGGAAGCTCTACAAAGAGCCTGTGTAGTTTCTCGCTTGCACACCACCGGACAAGCAGTTCAAAGATCTGCGTCGAAGAACGTTTTGTAGACCCTCCCCCCAGCTCTGGGCTTCGCTGAGTTCGGTACCCCAGGCAAACGTACGTTCATAGATTCCATAATGGGGGGGCCCCCATAACGCCCTTGGAGGAATGTGTGTTGCCCATGTTTGCCGTTCAATGTCTTTCAACACGAATGCCTGACCATTGAATAGTTTTTCTTAAATAATATTTCATTTTATTTTTGAAAACAAGATGTTACAACCAGAGTAAATACACTTACACTTCTACGTAAAGAGAGACAATGGACAAATCTAGCCGGATTATACTATCACCTTTTTCAATTGTATGGCAAACTCATGATCATTATGCGGATCATCCTGTACATCGCGAGAGGATATTCCACAATGCATGTTCGTCAAAAAAATGTACCTAGACGACAGCCGGCTCATCGATCGCTCAAACAAACCCCACCAGACCTGCAATACCTCGTGCATCATTACTCGTGCAAATCAACGTCGTGCTGACAAGTTGCTTTATCATATCATCCTCTTTGTCTTATCCAACTACGTTACCTAGTTATTGGAGAAAACCGAACCTTTTAGTTAACGTGTCAGCCACGACGCTCTGTGAAGCTCGCTCGTAGATAAACGACTTATGCCTATCCGTCCGCTTATTCCGCAACTCTAGGTACATAGGGTAGCGTCGTTCTTTGCCATGAGAAACAGCACAGCTCCCGCTACCGCGACGTGGGCATCCGAGGGGATACGGGCCTTCACGGACATGTTATGTTCATTTTCAGATTGATCGTCTCTGCAGTCCCTACTACCGCATGCTCTTCGAGCCTGATCCTTCCCAATCGATTTCTACATGCCGTGCAGGTCTGAAGGAATCAATGCGCCAGGATGTTGACGGTTCTGCAGAATAACACATTCTGCTGTAAAAATAATAAAAACAATTTTCAACAAAATCCTTCGTTCGTCTCAAAAAGTTTGCCTTAACCAAATCACGTCAGATTCTGTAATACGTACACCACACCACGCACATATGATTACCTAATGAAACCTCCGATTGCGTCGTAAATACCCCCGAAATTCATAGGTACCAGCAATCATGGAGATACACCGATCTCGACTCGGCTTCTTAGTGCATTACCAGGACCTTAGAAATGCTCAGTTCTACTCACATGAGTCTGACGGCTCCTTCAATCTAACGGCACTCCATCGAGGCTCGTTCTTCGATTCACACTCCAAAAGTATACACTGCAACCAATGTTTTAGTTGATAATCGTTAAATTCCGCAGTACTTTTTGAAAAATTGCAACAACGCTCTGCGGATTGGTTGTGCATTGAAGTTTTGACATTCTATTTCAATCTGCTGTTTATCTACTACACTCGACGGAATACTAAAATGAAACATCAAAAAAAAAACGTGTATATTTGTATGAGTGGCATCGGTCCCATAAAATGACCGCTCCAGCAAAAGAAACCTTCCTTACATGACGCATGATGCACTCACAACAAAGTTTCTTTTGGGGCCACTGGTACTGGGGAGAGGCGATTGCAATTTGCTTGCATTTCAACAACACTTTGGTGTTCCACTGCCCCCGTGGCGTTTTGCCTACACCAATTAGCGTTACACCGTAAGCGTGTGCCGTACACGAGGCGGCTTCATTTAGCTTATTCCGTCGACTGTGCACTATTCATGTGTCTTACATTCGCCAAGTACTACAGTATAATTTTGAAATGATATCCCCTGAAACCAGATACAGGCTCCGGAGGTCTCAGACAACAGATTGGGGCGTACGCCAGTATTCTACATGGGTTGCCGGCCAATTCTTTCTGACCCATCGGTTTCGGTGATAGGCAAAGGTCTGGGTGCGACACCAATCTCTAGCGACTTGTGGCCCTCTCCAAGCTATTCGTTTCGAGCTTCGTAGCCGCCGAAAACGTTATCATGGAGGACATCATATGCAGCGTTCAGAACATTCTCAACGATTGCAGCTGACTGTGTGCAGGACCGACTCCTGCAAAACAATTGGTTGCACTCACTCATCGTAAGCCAAGACGTCAATCTTGTACCGGCGCGTCAACGATGATTAAACAACTCGAGCGGTATCGACCCTAGAAGTCTCTGAAAGCACGGAACTTTCCAGAATCCATCGCTTTTCCCGGAACGTATAAGAAGACACTCTCTTGACGTGTACTCTTTGCTACATGACGGGACGCCAATCTTCTCAGCGACTCATCGTGCATCGCGCACGATTTTTGACGTCTCTGCCTTTGAGATTTTCTTGACGATTACAATCTCTTTGAAAGGTTGCCGAAAAAAACTCTCGATGCTGCGCTCGACCCACACATTTCTGCTGATAAATCGAATACATCGGCGGCGTCTTGACCTGACTTCAGTTTCGGAAACAGCTTTGGCGTTCATGAAAATTGAAGGTGTCTTCTCAAATCGTAGAGACCCGCCGTGCCCTATTCGTGAGGGGACGCCAACCCAGAAACAACAACGACACGATCCCCTTTTGGCGGAACAATATTGACCTGTCACTTCGCTGTAGAATCCGGCTTGAAAAAATATGTATACACACAAAATATGATGATTTGGCCCGGTGGCGCACCCGGAACCTGCTCTGTTAGCACTGTCCCACCACTTTCTCCTTATCCAAACCCCGAATGCTTTGAAAACGCCCTTGTGAGATCCTGGGATGCCGAAAAATGGTGTGCATTCCGTCATCGTCGAGATTGATCACCCTCCAAAAACGGTCATCTCATCGGCGGCTTCAGGAGCTTTCGTCCCTGTGCAACTTTCCCTTGCGACGACCTTCCTCCTCTGCGGTTACTCGACATCATCCGTGTGTCCATAATTACTGCTCCCCAGATTTGTCCATTGCGCGAGTGGTTTCAAAGAATCGGTGCGACGTCCACATAACAGATTCTTTCCTTAGTTTCCTCACAAACGTGGTTGTGAAACGACGCCGCGCATACCGAGAGCCGAAAATCCACCCAGAACGTCACACGTCCACATCCTTGGTTTTTCAAACATCTTGGAAACCGGGCCAAGCTCTGGATAAACTCTTTCGCGCCAATTGGTTCCCCTGATTGTTTCTGTTACTTCGATCCAATCCGCGGCTGGACGACCAAATACTCCGTATCAGAGAGATTCTGCGTATGTTGATTGCGACATAGATCAGACCCTCTTGGTGTGTCGCGGGGTACAGGTACACACCTTATTCATACTCGAAAAAAACTGCAGATCGTTGCTTTTGGGCAACGTATTGCGGGAGTTAAACTGGTTTACCAAAGAGGCTAGCTCGGAAATCTGAGAACCTTTATAAAACATGTCCATCAGTGGCGCCAGCATCCCTTCTGGTTCTTCCGCCGACAGCTGCCACCACAACCAGCCTGACGGACACAGCGCCACTACTCTCCTCATGGGATCGCCTCCGACACCAGCAGCACACATGACAACAAAGCACCCGATCGTGGGCGCCATCGCCGGAAGGGAAGATGCGGTTTTCGGTGAGCGGACTCCAAACTGGAGATCCAGTCGCTTCGTCTACCGTCTCCATCGGCGCGCATTCGGACGCCGCGACCGTATTACGAGGTCGCGAGTTCGAACAGCATCACCGTGAATGGGAACGTCTACGTGCGGGGCGGTATTACAGACCATCACCTCCGCGAGCAAGTCGTTCAAGACTAGTTTCCATCAAGCTCGCGCATTCCTCGGACCCTCAGATCAGTACCTGCATACGTAGATAACGACATTAGCAGTGCAGGATAGTCGTCGTCGGTCAAGTAGCGGGCAATCAATCGGAGCAGCGTCTTTGCCGATTGGATTCATCAGTACACGGACGCGAACGCCCGACGGTGTTACGCCGACCTTCTCGGTGGCGATGTAGGAGGAGGGGGCTTTCATTATCGGAAGCGCAGGGTGCAAGCAACAACAACGTTAAACAGTCTCTTTATGGTTTTGAGACTAAGCCGCATTAGCGGAGACCTTGAGATCGTCAGACACGGTGTACAAGCAACAAATACCATCCAGCAAGGGGGCGGCTGCAACAACGTGATGCTTTGTAATTGCGGCGCACCCTTCAACTACTACGGCTACCCGGTGCCCGGACTTAGCATCGTGTCACCATTTGGGTGATTCAATTCATGCAAACACACAAAACTTGATTATAAATGCATGATATTCTCCAAAGTCGAGCAATTGTAAATTGCCCGATCAATGAATCCTTACTTCGGTGAAACGACATCACTTTTCGCCACGAGATCGCATCCTCTCCATCTACAGCCAGCAAGGCATCACGCGTTAAGCGTGAGTGTACATCATCTAAGGGGGCAAGGCAAGTACACGCGTCTTCGCTCCCGAACCACATCTGCAACCCGCATGTGTACAAAACATGCCTAATCACCGGCGACTTCGAAAGTGGTGCTCGGTCCGGACCAATGAGCATTTACAGCAACCGTCGCAGTCCATGGATGTGGCAAACCATATTTTGTGCATGGAACAAACCATACTACATGGGCGTCTTCAGATTAATCGGAAACACCGCATCCTGGCTTCGGGGCTCAAAACAAATCCGGAGAATTATTCCTTACCAATAAGGAGCGCCGCACTCAACCAAGCCGCAGAGGATGACCGACCCATGGCACCAGTGCGTCTCGCAAGTACCGACTTCCTATACCTCGAGCGCCCGAGCCGTTGGAGGCGCCTGCAAGCTCGATGAATACAGATTTTTCTCAAATAAGTGTCTGGACACATGGTAGAAAATCCCAAGTCAGCGACAATCTTAACGCAATTTCACGGCGCATGTCGTACGATTTATTTCCATTTCTGATATATGTTTCATCTTTACTGCTTCGCCGAATGTAGGTCAATCATTTAAGTGTTCCGTCGAGTGTTACTTCTGCGCGATAACACCCATTAAAATTTGGTCTAAAATGGTATGACAGATGTGTAATAAAACATGCGCTGCACAAACAACCTCCTTCCCTCCTTGCGTGCTCCAAACTACTTTGCAAGAAACTGTATGGAACAACACTCAACAAAAATACGAGAACATTACCATAAGGATTTTACAGTCACATTTTACTGAGAATGTCCTCGAATGAATAGTTAGATACGGTCACTTAGAATGGCATTTCATTAATGTCAAAATTAACGGTTAATTTGTGTACAGACAACGAACAAATCATGGCAGAATGGTTAGTCCATTACATTATCAGGCCCGCGCTGGTCAACACATACATCATCATCAAATGATGATAGGGAGACACCAAACAAATTCAAGCTAGTGTTGATAAGAGCGGGGGGCATGAGAATTGTGCTTAAACAACAGCCGTGTTTAACAACAGCGTATGACGAGTATTACGACTAAATCTGCCACAATCATCTATACAGTCAAACGGGAAATACTAAAATGAAACCGCTATCGGTACGCACACCTTACGCGTTTGTAACCAATGTGTAGCAACCCACGCGGGCAACCTAGCATGGACAAACACCCCAATACGAATCTTGACAATCAACAAATTGCAGGATTTAACTGAGAAATATCAATCGCGGCTTCTTTTTTAATCATCGGACTCTCCATCCTGCCTAGACATCCGCTATCGTTCTTTGTCTGGTACTTTCGAGAGTTGGTCCATTAAGGACAGCCGCACTGTAACAGATCGCCTCTTCCCCGCAGGGTACCGTGGGCGCCCAAAAGAAAACACGGGTGGTCTTTGTTGATGTGCAATGCGTCATGAAAGGAGGTTTTCTTTGCTGGACGGGCCATTTTGTTAGGACCATCCACTCAATACAATATATGATTGTCACCGCCTTATACCGTTTTTTTTTATGTTTCATTTTACTGTTCCGCCGACTGTAGTGGTTTCCAATAAATGTCTATATCTTCTTCCGGTAAAACGCCGAATCTCACGGGCGAGGACCAATCGAAGGGGGGGGGATCGCGACGACTCAGAATCAGTCTCTGTCAGTCGGTTACAACGCAGCGCACAATCCGTTAGGCATCATGAACTCCTTCTTGGGGTACCAGGTGGCGTTGCATTCACGCACGGCTCATAACAATGTGTCGCTCGTAGGGGGCGAGTCCGCCTTGCGCTAGCCTCCTCTTACAACTGCGTCATCGGGTAACTCGTCGGCGACCTCGCTGGTGGCCGGTGGCGCGACGACGGTAATTCGTGGGAGCTCTCGCTGGCGCGACAATTGTCTCCGGTCAGGGACGAGATAACTCTCGTGGGATGCGCCGCAGAGCGTTGGCGCGGGAACGTCGAGGAGTGCCGGCCATAGGCTCCGCCATCGAGTGTAGGTGCCAAAGCGGGAGTGGCCATCGGCCTGCCGCGCGACGACGGCGGAGGTGCTCTCTCCGCTCGCGATCGTGCAGGTGCACAGATGCCAGCGAACGGGAGAGATCAACGTCATGAACCGCGTGGCGGATACGAGCAGCCCAGAGAGTAACAAGTCACGCTCGACTTAATGCGCGACCTAACGCGTCTAGGCGGAGCGCTCTCGTTCCCGGGCCCCTCTCGTGGGCTGTCTTTGGTATTGTCGCCTCCAAAGACTTGGTGCTTCCTGTCCCGAAGAGTGGTGTCCACGCGTCTAACGGGTCCTTCAGGCCCGGAGTGCTTAACTTCACAGGCCAGCATCGGTGCCGGGTGGCGGAGGGGGAGGATTCTTCTTGCTTTGCGGCCTGGCGCTGCTGGTGGTGGCCATCCGGCGCGTTTTACTGCGACCTCGACGGTGCAGGACCTCTTCGGACTGGACGAGGCTCTGCCAGTGGTAGCAGGTGACGCTTTGCCGTCGCGCTCGGCGGACCCGCGCTGTCTTCGGCGTTGTGAGTAGCAGTGCATACGAACGACGGAGGCAGCGGAGGGAAATTCAGGTGGCCACCGTGATCGCGCCTGCCGGGAAAAGACTCTCTACTTAGGGCGGGTCAGTGTGAACTCTTGCTGGCGAGGGGGGGTGCTAGTGTGTGGACAGGTGGGTACTACGGAACGGTGACTTGCTGTAGTCGCGTCGATCATACCGGGGCTGTAACACGCATGCGGCAATCCTTGTATCCTTGGGGAGAGGATGAATACGATGATATGGTTAGGGCGCGGCACTGTTGCGAAGATCACGTGCAATTGTTCATTCGGTGAAAATAGAGAACAAATCAAAACTTCGTGGGTTGCACTTACCGCATGTGAAAATGAGTGTGTTTCCAAGCAACGACTTTAAGTCAATGTTTTTTATGTTCGTTAATTTTTGAAATGTATTCTATTATGTTGGGCTCTGTTTTCTTCAGGAATTATGTTCATATTTTCTTTTTAGAACATTTATCGCCACGATTCACTGCTTTTTTACCAACATCTTGGAACATAGGAGTTTATTTCTTCGTTTTGTCCCGATTATTCCACGTGGCGATTTCGTTTAGAAGAATGCGTAACATATATACGCAGACTTCTCCAGATCGGATTGATTCTCAACATCACTCGCGAAAATTAACTTGCAAAATTGATTAAACGTGTAAACAATGAATCTACCAACATTATTAAAGTAGCGGCAACAGAACCATTTTTCAAGTGTGCAAGTCTTGCCCATTCCCCTTGAAGAGGTCCATGTTCCAGTATTTTCAAACTATGCTGAGGTAGCCCCGACTTTCCTTGCTGAGCAGGTGCATTCCCCAACACTTTCTTCACGGTCCCCTGAGTAGCCCCATTCACCTGAGAAGCAGCAGCAGCCGCATTCCCTTGCACCGCAGCCTGCCCCTGCCCATTTCCCCTGACCATTCACATACTGAGTATCTTGAGCCTGCCGCTGCCCGGGAGCCGCGCATTCCCCTGCCCCTAGCCCCGAAGCCACATCCCCCTGCCCATTCACATACCGAGTATCTTGAACCTGCCCGCTGCACCGGAGCCGCATTCCCCTGCACGCAGCTGCCCCTGCCCATTCCCCTGCACCGCAGCCTGCCCCTGCCCATTCCCCTGACCATTCACATGCTGGAGTATCTTGAGTCTGCCGCTGCCCCGGAGCAGCCGCATTCCCCTGCACCGCAGCCGTCCCCCTGCCCATTCCCCTGAACCCCATTAATATTTGTATGTGCCAATCATGTGTTTTTCTTATGTTTCTGTACATGTTATTTTTTGTGTGGCATTCCGCGCAATATAATGTTTGTTGCGACGATCCACCACCAACCAGTACATGCGGAAACGTGGTCGTATTTTTTTAATGTTCTATAATACAAATATTAGAGTAATACAAGTGCGGAGTCATACATGTTCCAGTGAAGAAGCGTCTACTGCGCAAGTGCCTCGACCGGGAACTACCCGGCTTCATACAGTCGCATGAATGCCTGAATCAAGAGGGCGAAGAATTTCCCATCCTTCTCCAGAGCTACATCACGGTTCCGAACTTGGTTAGGTGTGTTCGCTCGATCCTTCACGCTGCTCGCTGGAATGCCCTGCATGTGATTAACGCAAAAACGTCAGCAAACAATAACAAATAGTAGTGATGGGACAAATATTAGTGATTGCACCAACTACAATTTGATTAGCGGTCTGTCTTGGTATGACCCCTGGTCGGGCTCTACCGCCGAGATATGTATGGACGACGACGTGTTCCGGATGCTTGCTCGCTCGACTCTCTATGGCGCGACCTGGAGAAGAGAGGTGGCATCGAGACGTCGTCTCACAGGTGCCTGTTGAGGTATTGTGCTCTCGCGCTTTGAACACAATCATATACTCGTCCATGGTGCTCACGTACGCAATGGACCTTTACGAAAAAGGTCCAATTCGAAGGAGACTGGACAGCCGTCATTCCACCACATGCAAATATACATGACTGCGATCAGACTATCGGTGAGCTATTTCAAATTCCACAGGGACCCTCCGAGGGTCCTGAGGGTCCTGAGGGTAATGGGGGTCATGAGGATCCTGAGGGTCCTGAGGGTCCTGATGGTCCTGATGGTCCTGATGGTCCTGATGGTCCTGAGGGTTACTTGTATACTCGAAACGTAGACTTTCGCTTGCATGCGACGTACGCGATGTTCTCCTTCTTGGGCGCTTCGTGCTCGAACGCTCGTATGGGGTGGGGGGAGCTTACGGAATAGATATAGTGCGCACTTTGCAGGGGCAACTTATGGGTCTCTGGCGCATGCTATGGAACTACCGTAACGCGCGCATGTATCGCCGGGTGATGCGGTTGCTAGACACCGTGTACGACGTGCTTTCGCGACCCTTTGGTCCACCTCCAATAATTATAGCTATCCTCATGCACGGGTCGACGAGAATCATGCGGGGAACGTTGACGCTGAAGAATGAGGAGGATATGTGGTCGCATATCATTTGACCGTATCTTTGCAGAGGCAGCAGCAGCAGCAGCATAAAAGAGGACATACATCTACATTTGACAGAAAAAATAGATCAAGGCTATCCATCCTGCAGACTCCGTATCGTTCTTTTGTCGGTATTTTCGAGAGTGTCCATTGAATAACCTGCCGCACTTAAGCGATCGCCTCCTCTTCCCGTTACCGTGTGCACAAAAGAACACGGGTCTTTGTTGATGTGCAATGCGTTTATTGGGTTGTTTCATTTACTGTTCCGCCGACTGTAGTAGAGTTCCAATGCGCAGGTCGCCTGTTCAATTTCAACCTTCAACCTGAGCCGGAGGATGTTTTATTCGCGCGCTCGTTTTCCACGATCGGACGTGGCTGCCCTACGGAACAACGCATTCACTCCAAGGTTTCCAAGGTTCCAAAATCCGTGGACCTATCTTCCAAAGGAATACGTGGCTGAGTTCATGTTATCTACTTTTAATTATTAAATCTTTTGTGAAGGTTTCAAAACTGCATTCATCTCTAGCTTTGTCGAATCAGTTATGATATCTTCGGATGTTCGGCAAACTGGTTTGATTTCCGAATTCATCTTCGACATGTGTCCATGAATTCTAAACGTTCCAAGGGGGCTCGTATTGTTTTCTCGTTGAATCATTTCTATAATGAGTTTAATTTCAGGACACTATTATATCTTTTCAATTTGTTTGAAATATATTGTTTAATCTTTGAATGTATTTCTTGCTGTTGCACATTTTGTATGGGAATCTCAATATTCAAAATGCGGTTTAATTCAGAAGTAATACCTTCATTTATTGTGTCTTCATTAAAGTAATCATTTAGAAAAAATCTTAATACGGTGGGTATTTGGGATTTGGATACAGTATCCAATTTATATTGTTGGTTTATGTAATAACAATTGTAGAGGTATTTGAGATGTTAATATCGACATATAAAGTTGTTTCGACCTTATTTGATGGTACAGGAGAATTATTAAAAACTCCAAATACGACGATATTAATGTTTTGATCATGTTTGTTGCCATTTCATAGCATTCATATCAGGTCCGGGTTGTTGTACTGGATTGAGTACATCTTTGGCTTTATTTTGCAAGACGGGGAACAATCCATTTGTGCATTGTGGGTATGTTGCACTCCTATTTTGTTTGTCGGCTTTTAACAATGTAAAAAATGTGATTTCGCATCGTCTCGATGGATTTGTTTATGTGGATGCCCTCGCCGGAACGACACATACACACCTTTCTAATTTCGTCAAGGACGAAAAACACATTTAGTATAATAGGAATGGACGGCACGAAGTTTGCTGATTTGTGCTTGCCAATCGACCGGTGTAGGTGTATTGGAACCCGACACTAATAATATTGTACATTTTGTATACACTTTCATTAAATGAAAGATTGTCCCTATTTGTATCGAAATAAGATTTATAGAATCTTATTTCTTTTATACTAGATATTTTGTCAGGAACATTTTTTTGTCTGACAAGGTAAATTTTATATTATTTATGTTAATTATTATTGTATCAAATTTTATTTTTTTTAACTGTGGCAGAATTTTTTGTTTTCCCATTATTTTTTAAATTAAGACCTTCGGGTTTTTTATATATAGTTTTAAGTATTTCCGCTTTTTGGGTTTTACTATTATCTATATCTTTATGAGTATAAGAATATATTTCTTCATTTGAATAACCATCTATTATATTAAAAGACTTATGCTTATCTATCCCAATATGGCCTGTATATGGCCTGTATATATATTACAATGTAACGTATTGACACGTGCGTACAGCAAATTTCAAGTTCCAGCAATCAAATTCCAGTCTTCAATAAATCACTCAATCAACCAGTTAATCAATCAATCAATCAATCAATCAATCAATCAATCAATCAATCAATCAATCAATCAATCATGTAACACAAAAATGGACATGGACAACATGATGCCATTTTAGTGTGCCGGCAGCCCGCAAAATAATCACACAGCATATACATACATACATACATTACATGTTAAAGTCTACTTGACACCGCGAGGGTGTATGAGACTCTGTGCTTTAAACAAAAAGAAAAAGCACCCACAAAGCAAAAAACCCCATTACATCAGGGTGTGTCGAGGACAAACAAACCAAACTCCCAACCACCGTTTTGGTGGCGTAGGTATTAAACCCCTTAGAGCAGGACCCAGATCTCAACCACTTACAGTGGCGGAGGTAAGAAGCTAACAAATGAGAAGTCTCAAGAAGAAAAAAAAGGGATAATAAATTACGGTGCCACTAAGCAGTCCAGGGCTTCCTGTCTTGCTCTTCTACAAGTAGAAAGATAGTCGGCTAGGTTGCTCCAAAAAGACTTAGTGCCATTTCCATTCATAAAGGTTCTGAATGTGGAATCGCAGAATTCCACATTCCATACGGTTAAGTCGGTATCCTCATGGACATGCCTATAAATATCTGTAAACAGATTCTGGTAGCGGAGGCGAATATCATTATAAAAAGGGCACTCAAACATATGCATTTCATCCTCAGTTTTTTGGAACCCACACATTTGACAGTGTCTCATTGAGCGAGGGATGTGTGCTCTATCCACCACCCTCATTCTTTCTGTGTTCAGCCAATGGGAACCCATTCTAACTGTGCTATAGAACGAATCTGATCCTGCTTATGTAAGGCGGATGTAAAGGGAATCAAGCCATTCTCATCATTGCTGTTGGCTGCGAACCATTTTTGGTATCGGAGGCGTTTAAAGCCAACCCTTCTCTCTCATCAGGGATGTCTCTAACTGCATTGGTGTCACTTGGGTACTTAAACCTCCATGACTCAAAAACTTCAGACATAATACCTTCGACATCGACAGCCTCCAAAATGTTGATGTTTTTACTGGATCCTAGCTTGTGGAGAGCACAACGCAAGTCATTGAACCCAGCCAGTGTTGGAGTCAAAGATTCCTCAAGAGCCATTCTAATGAGATCCTCAGGTTCTTTATGTATGGTCTTGTTCCAGAAGCGCAAAGCTTGTTTTAAGCCAAGCAAAACACAACGGGGTTCTACCCAGCTCTTCCATGATAATATTAGATGTAGTAGATTGGCAAACACCCAACATTTGTTTAAGTATACCTCTATGCCATTTCTCACAAGCATGGTCATTTGAGATAAGTGTGTTGTTCAGAATAGAAGGAGCCCACACCTCACAGCCAAAATTCAGGATAGGTTGTACAAGAGAATCAACAGGTGGGTGAGAATATCAATATTGTATATCTCCATAGTATGGCATCGCCTACGAAGCATGTGGTGTGCCTTTTGGGCCTTAGTGAGCATCCTAGAAAAAAGCAGCTTTTGCACGATTGCTTGAGTCACCATCCACAAAGAGGGATCCCAATAGATAAAAGATAACTTTGTAGAAAGTTGTGCTCCATCATAGACAAATTTGTAATCAGGATCCATGCGGGCCTCATCACAGAAATGTTTGTTGAAAACGACAATCTCAGTTTTCTTTATATTCACAGCCATCTTAGTAGCCTCGCAGAAATCTCTCAGGCAGTCAAGCATCGCTTGCATATCTGCCGGGGATTCTGCCATTATAGCTAGGTCATCAGCATAAAGTAACAGTTTGCAGAATCTTTCCCCTAAGCTCAGCCCCTACATTTGGGAGCTTGGATTGGAGGAACGATTCAATTCTATCAATGAACAGACCGAATAGGAGTGGGGATAGGGGGTCTCCTTGTTTAACTCCTACAAGGGATGGAAAGGAGGATCCAATGTCCCCATGTAGGCGAACTTGGAAAACAACATGATTATACATGGACTTCAGAATACTGAGATAGGGGTCCTTGACTCCTAGCCTTGCTAAGCAATCCCATAGCAAGTCTCTGTTGACCCAATCATAAGCCTTCTTGAAATCAACAAAAGCCACAAAGAGTGTTTTTTTTCTTTTCTCTATATTTATCTACAATATGGTTAAGAAATGAATGATGCATCTGCAGTACCCCTACCACTTCTAAATCCATATTGGCCAGCGGCTCTGAGGTTGAATTCTTCTGACCAATCATCTAGTCTACGTAGCATGCAAAGGGAGAAGATCTTTCCTATGGAGTTGCTCACCGCAAGACCTCGATAGTTGTCCTTGTCATACACACTGCCTTTGGATTTGGGTACGGGTACCAAGGCAGCTGCAGCCCATTGGCTAGGGTAAGAAGTCTTCCAGATGAGATTAAACAGGTTAGTCATAGCTTGTACAAATCGGGAGTTGGCCTCATGGGAAGCAAATCTGTACCATTCTGCAGGGATACCATCTACCCCGGGGGAGGAGTTTTTCCGTAGGGATTGGAGAACAGAAAACACCTCCTGGGTGGTAAAGTCTTGACATAACCATGTTGGTGCGGCCTCTATCTGAGGTCCATCAGCTTGAGGGACAAAGTCCCTAGCATCCAGACTTGGATCAATACCTACTTGCACATCAAAAGAGGTCTGCAAAATAATCAGTCCAATCATGAATTGTGATATCTGCCGTAGTGGCCTTGTTAGGCTCACGCACGTCTTTCCAAAAACTTTTCGGATTATGCCGAAGATTCGTATGAAGGTTCTCCATGCGTGTTTCTAGCCACTTCCTCTTCTTTCTTCTGAGAATCCTCTTGTACTCCTTGTGCATAGAACCAGCCAAGTCAGAGCTAGAGCCATGTTGATTGTTCTGCTTGGCTTGCTGCCTGTCTAGCACGATTGCATTCATCATCATACCATGCGTTCACGGGCCCGTGCTTACGCTTAGCTACAGGTTTGTGACATGGTGTGCATTTGCTTATGGCTAGTTCAATAGCACTAGCAATCCCCTTCTCTGAATCTTCCATAGATGAGCTATGGAGTGCATTGTCAAGTAATCGGTTAACGTCTGGATCACGCTTAATTGTGTGTGCATACATCTGGACATAGTTGTCTTTCCATTTCAGTTTGGGCGAAGGTTTACCACCAGCAGGTGTACTAATAGTACCTTGAGAAGGCCTAAGGGCAGCATCTGGTATGTGGAGTGTGATAGGCATGTGGTCAAACTTTCCACCCCCGGGCCTGAGAGGGCAGTCATGCTTGGGAGCCACACTAAACTTGACTCCTGGGGTGTTGAGAAGACTAGGGGCGGCTAGCGCTAATCAATGACAGATTTCTTGTCCATGCCATCTGCATATAAAATGTTGCGAAATTTTATTTTTGCGGCATTTAATATTGGGATTAAATCTTCTGATTTGGCGGTTTCTTCAATGGTATAGTTAGAATTTTCGAATGCTACAGTTTTAAAACATTTCTGTAGTAAACGGAAATTGTTTATCCTCAATATTAAATATATGTTTACTCAATTCTGTACCATAAGATGTTATTTCTTTATGTTCTGTTTTCATTCGATCAATTTCTGTGTAATTGTCTTCTGTTCTGTATATAATGTCTATAAATTCTTTTAACATTTTTTCTTGGTCTTCTTTAATAAATAGGTCGTCCTTGTTTTTTAAAATAGATTTGTCGAAAATCTCTAATTCATCTTTTAAAACGCCTTTTAATTCTACGCCAGTATAATATTCTAAATTAATAATAATATCATCATGTGTTATATTATATGGACTGTCATGTGACGTGCAAACTTTTATATCTTTTTGTATATTTGTGCCTTTACTTCTATAAAACAATTCATTACCACGATTATTTCTTATGTTAGCAAACTTAATCAGTTCTTTAATTGAGTTGCAAGAAAATATATTCTCAACCCCTGCATAATCAGCTATATTCATAATTTTTTTATTTTCTTGATTGGTATCATAAAGTTGTAACTTTACGATAACATGACTTCGTGAACTTTGGACGTTATTTGTTGTAGCTGCAATGCGACGTTGATCAGGTTCGTCTACCAATTTAATTATGCAATCTCCCAGAGATGTTCCTTTATTTATTTTTGTTTGATCTATTTTATGATTTGCTATAAGTGTAAATTCCCCGTTTTCCTGTTTATTAAAAATAAAGTTCGTTTTGTTTTCTACTGTTTTCCCATAGTAATCTTCATAAATTGTCATTTCTACAAAATTTACAATTTAATTGATCTATTATTTTAAGAAGTATTCCAGGTTCTTGAGTTCCATCTACAGATCTATAATTTATCAAAGATGATGTTTTTCCTGCACCACTCGAACCATATCCCACTACAAACACGGATTCATTTTTATCAAGCAACGTCTTTATTTCTGTACAATTGGAGGCAACTGCATCGTTGCTTAACTCCTTGTAGAACTCTTTTGTAAATGGCCCTACGACGTACGTTTGATTAGTACCTGGTTGTGTTAAAAGGTACGTGGAATTATCTTTACTACTAACCCCAAACTTATTTACATTACTCATACTCCGATCATTGTCACCTCTAATTCTCAAGTACGTCAACAATTTTGGACGAATTTATAGTTCTGAGGCATGACATTTAAAATTGAATTATTGAAACATGCAATAAAATATGTCCCTTGATTTTATTTTGAACATTTTTTTGAATTCATCACATGCATTTTGTACAGTTTCTGCCTGACATGTATCTCCACTTGTGCAATTTGTTGAATCATACATATCTGTTAGCTTATCTAGAATTGTCACTTTCATTGTTTCGTCTGCGAATATATAATTTTTATATACATCCATACCACTATTCTTCTTAGAAAATAGTTTCTTCGCGATCTTTTTTCTTCTAACGACATAATATTAACTAGTATAGATTGGTTCATCATCAAGTTGTACAATACAAGCATAGTAAATATACCGTTAATACCGTTTGAAGTTCCTGAAGTTCCTGAATTTACTGAATTTACTTTAGACAACCAATCATATTTTTCTATATAACGATCGAATATTAGACTAACATGTTCTTCCGAAAGTGGTCCTTGCATAAATATATAATTTCTTGATGACTACAATTTGATAATATTTCTTTATGTAGACGGGTCTGTTGTTGTGCATTTTCTATAATCTTATTTTGCTTCCGCACCACCTGCTGTGCATCCCGCTTAGCATCCTGCTGCTGAGCCACCCTCTGTGCCACCCGCTTAGCATCCTCCTGCTGTGCCACCCGATTCCGCACCACCTGCTGTGCATCCCGATTCCGCACCACCTGCTGTGCCACCCGCTTAGCATCCTGCTGCTGCTCCACCCGCTTAGCCTTCTCCTGCTGTGCATCCCGATTCCGCACCACCTGCTGTTCCACCGGCTTAGCATCCTGCTGCTGCTCCACCCTCTTAGCCTCTCGCTCCAGCTCCTGCTCTTGCAACCGGTTATGCTTCCCGAACACTTTATCTATAAGTGTGTTGATTTGATTTTCAAATTTTTGTATATCATTTTGTTGGTTATCCATTGATATGTAAAAATGCGTCAGTATATCAACGATGGATTGAACGAACACCAATGCAATCTCGAATATTATATTTGTCGAATATTCTTTTGTATTGCTAATGTTAAAAGTGTAAGTTTGTTTTTCACGAGTTAATGTAATTCTATTTGCACCCGTAACTTCCCAAGTTATATTGTTTTCGAGTCCATTCAAAACATACACACTTTGTTGTATGCAATCAGATAAGGCATAATTTTTTCTGTCCAATTGAATTTGATGTCCTATTTTAGTTTTTCTCTGCTGGGACGAGGAAGACATCCTCCGCGCTGAACGATCGGGGGACGACTCTTTGAATTCTATAACATATTTTTTTAAAGCGGAATAAAATTAAGCCTCGTCCACGGATCGGCGGCTGCCACATCTCCTTATCCTTCGTCAGCGTCGGAGGCATCGTCTTCTCCCCCCACATGATCTCCACCAAACTCTGTGGCCCCGTGCGCTACATGACGCATTGCACATCAACAAAGACCCCGTGTTCTTTTGTGCCACGGTAACGGGGAAGAGGAGGCGATCGCTTAAGTGCGGCAGGTTATTCAATGGACACTCTCGAAAGTACCGACAAAATAACGATACGGAGGAGTCTGCAGGATGGATAGCCGTGATCTAAAAAAGAACCACGATATTCTCGTTATAACATCTTGCAATTTGTTGATTCAAAATCGTGTTGGTGTTCCACTGCCCCGTGGATTTCTACACCACCGTAACTTTACCATCTGGATTATCTTTCCTCAAGCGCTTGGTGCATGAACTCCGCCACGTGTTCCTTTGGTAGATAGGGCCACGGCTTGTGGAACCCGAACGGTATGGAACCCTTGGAGGAAGAAATGCGTTGTTCCATGGCGAACCTTTCGCCAACTCCAGTGGGGCAGCCGCATCCGATCGTGGAGAACGAACGCGCGAAGAAAACGTCCTCCGGCTCAGGTTGCAGGTTGAAATTGAACAGGCGACCACCACCACTCATTCGGTGCACTGGAGTAGTAGTAGGTTCGGTAACGTCTAGGCACGCATCCACGCGTCGCAGGGAAAGACCGCCGTTACCTACGAGGGTGGGCACCAGACGCTTCAGTTCCGCGTTCGCGGGAGCGTCCGCCCACGCGCGCCAAACGTAGTCTTGCGCCATAATTTCCTCGTCCTCTTCGATGCCAGGGCGCACAATCATACCATCGTCCTGGACGGACAAAGCCATGTCGCCCACCGCGACCTCCTTCAGACGCCTCCAAAAGGAAGCGTCCTTCAATATGTTGCTGTACTTCTCTATGCTGAAGGGCTTCTGTCCGGGAAGAGGTGGGGCGTAAGAGAGGCTCTCCATTACCACCGTGACCAGCTCCACCCCTCCGGGAAGAAGCGACGGGGGGAGAGAGCGTTGCACGAACCGCTCATTCTCAGGAGCACAAAAGACGACCACGCGCGGCCACCTACGTACATCTAGATTGTCTAGAGTCACTAGTACGGACAACATGCTCCACACGTTAGGGCGGTTGTCAACAACGACCAAACTTCCTATAATCGGCTTATGATGATCATCGGGATGACAAGCAACCGGTTTCAGAAGATTTCGGTTGTGGACATAACGAATCACAAAGTCGTGTAGAGGAACTGCGTTCGGTTTCGCTGGGTCCAGGGGGGCGCTCGCGTATCGCATCACGAGGTCCGCCTGCAAAGTACTCAATATGTCGGGCGGCGGATCAGTATTCGTTTGATTCCACACCGGGAAAATCAGACAGTTGTTTTCCCTCATCGCGTCTGAAGCAGCATCGTACGATGAGTCAAGGTCGACACATACGATCGCGTTTTGTACTTGATTTGATGATAATGATGATGATGATATGACGAAAGGAACGATTTCGAGACGCAGTTTGCCAGAGCGTCTCGTGGCTACATAGAGGACAGCTTCTGCGGCTTTCAAGAAAGCGGCTGTATCGTTTGTCGGGAGCTCGACGATGATCCGGTCGTAGATGGCTAAAGGACATGGCGAAAGGAATATCTTCCACGGCATGCATGCATTTCTGACACAGTGGCAGTGCTTGTCCATGAAATCACCCAGCGACCATGTGGATGTTGTTCTACTATGGGTAGATGTAACGAAAATGGCTCCCTCCGGCGTCTGTGCGCCATAGGTAGCCGTTGAGACATATTGCCGTGCGAGAGCGCCTCTATGCACGACCAGCCGATATTGCGGGCGTCCGACGTATCCTCTGCTGATGAAACGTACATGTCTGATACGGGATCGAGTACTCCAAGATTTAGCGTCTTGATGACTTCTCGAGTCCTCGACGCGTAGTTGCGCACGTCACATCATTACTCCTCTATATGGCGGAAACCCGTATCGGTATTATCGCTGCACCAATCTTCGAATACTTCGAGTGTCGCTGGCGCCTCTTCTACGTACACCTTCACTATGGCGTCAAGGAGGGGTGTGTCTTTCTCCCTGAACGCCTCTAGCAGCTCGCTAGACCCGCGGGAAAAGACAGTGGCGCCACACGATCTTCTCGAGGAGGGCTCTCTTGCAGTCCCTCTCGGATGCACGGAGACGCGCATGCGTTTGTAGGAAGCAGGTGGTCATCTTGTCTACCATTCCTTACGCGTTGTGGGTTCCTGCACTCTGGTAAGCGGGAGACATTCGACGAGACTCCCCTGTATTGGCGTCATCGACATTGAGCTTTCTCTCTTTCAGCAGACTATTAAAGATGGTGTACGTCCATCGTGACGGCGGAGCTCCTGTGACCGCCGCCCATGCGTGGTGAAAAGAGAGGTTCTCTATTAGGGCTGTTGTGCGCGAGGATGGAGCTCGCGCGTACAGCCTGATCAACTTGCACATCTTTGTGTCAATGCGGTCAGTCTCGTGTGGTCGCCGTCCAATATGTCGAAAACATCTCTCAACAGGAAATCCATTGTATACCCAACCCTTATTTTTGTGTTGTTTTTGTGATATCTCTTTATGCCAAGTTTTCCAAGGTTTATCAAATATTTTTGATGAGTAATGGGCGTTCCAGCCTCCCGTCCGATTTTCACTGGTTTCAAAACATGGAATTGTGATTCATCGGGGCTAATCAATCAGAGGCTCTAAATTTCTGAATATAAATTTTAAAAATCCGCCGGGAGGAAAGACATTGAGTGTAAAGACATACAATATTTACATAACTAACATATGTTTTCTCTTTATTGAGGATATTATTGAGATTATTTGGACCCACCAATATACCTCGATACCCGGTTCGGTCATCGTCCGTCA
This sequence comes from Microglena sp. YARC, assembly GCA_022414725.1. Taxonomy (NCBI): domain Eukaryota; kingdom Viridiplantae; phylum Chlorophyta; class Chlorophyceae; order Chlamydomonadales; family Chlamydomonadaceae; genus Microglena; species Microglena sp. YARC. The sequence goes on from JAJSRW010001135.1 coordinate 21,528, forward strand.
TGTACTCACGTGAGACGGGTCACTCATTGATCGACCGGTACTTTGGCTTCTGACGGAGATGGCGCCCAGGCTTGTGAAGCACCAGACGCATTTCTTCAACGACTTTGTATCCTCGAAATTGGAGTGTGTGATCAACGGGATGAACCCCATCGAGGTCGGTGACACATATTGCACTCGCCTGCGTCAGTTCAAGAGTGTTTCTGAGCATCAGCTTCACGTCCCCCTGTCTTGCTCTACCGATGATTTGTGAGAAGGACGGGATGTCGAAAGTTTAATGTACCCTAACGACGCGCGCATGCGCAACATGACGTACTCGTCTTCTCTTACTGTTGATGCGAACGTGGAGGTGCGCACATGGAACGATGACGTGGGCGAGTACATCGTTAACTCGAAGCGCGTTACTGGAGTGAGTCTGGGACGTATTCCCCTCATGGTTCGCAGTCGGTACTAAAGCATGCTATCCAAGCAGACTACGCCTGCGCTATGACGAGTGCCGTTACGACTACGCGGCTACTTTGTGGTCAAGGCAACGAGAAGGTCCGTCATTAGCTCAGGACCGCATCTCCGAGAACCGGACTTACGTGTTCACTAACACGACGAAGACTTCCTCGTGCTATCCCACACCGCCGAGGTGCGTTCCGTGAACCACGCCAAGTTCATAGCCCCTAAGACCACGCTGCTAAAGCTCTCGAAGAAATCGGATCAGTTCGGTGTCTGATCTCGCGCGAACGTCCCACCACGTGCGCGCTGAGGTGCCAGTCTTTGTGCTCTTCCGAGCACTAGGCGTGCTCACCGACAAGGACATCGTGCGCTTCATCGTACGAGACGAGGAGGATGCGGACTTTGAACGCATCGCCAATAGCTAGCAGGATGCATCGACGAGGCCACGGAAGTGCGCACCCAGAAGCAGGCATGGGACTTTCTGACAGTTTGTGCATGCTTCGTACAACAATTACAAACTCTTCGAAACCCAACAGAGCCGGGAAAACGGAACCTCTGAAGTAGTAAAGGACGCATCAGTGAGCGGCGGAGGACATCTTCTGAGGGACTCAGAGATGCATCAGTGAACGGAGGAGGATGTAGTTCCGTTCCTGTTGTAGTTCCTGTTTGCCCATCACGTACCTAGGAGAGGTTACAACACAGTTTCATCAGAGCATTCTGACGAAAAAGACGTCCTCTACGCATGTCGGCACTTGCTTCAATCGCAAGGCATTGTACCTGGGGTACATGGTGAACAAGCTCCTTCGTTGCAGCATGGGGTCTTTTGCCTCAAGACGACGCACGACTCGTACGTTAACAAGCGTTTGGATACTCCCGGGCGTTCTATTGGCAGAATTTGTTTGTTCGCCAGTACTACTGCAAGATGTCAAGGAGCTGCGTTCGAGACTCAAGAGTTCTGTGAAGGGTAACTACCGGGCGAGCGCGTGATTCAACACGATAACGCGCCCATACTTATTAACAGGTATCAAGGGGTCCGATCAATCGGTCGGGACTCAAGTAGCTTTAGGTCGACCAACAACTGGGGAATAGAAGGGGACGACGAGAAGTGGCAGGGAGTCGCGCAAGGTTCCTGAACCGCCTGACCTTCCATCGGCTGACCTCTCTCATCTCGGGCGTAGTGAACACTGGGCGATCGAGAAGACGAAAGCTGGGTGATGCCTGCAAGCTTCATCCCCACGAGTGGGGCATGGGTTGCCCTTCGCGAGACACCTGAAGGGAACGTCTGTGGGACTGGTCAAGAACCCTCGCGCTCCTACGCCAACGGTACGATCTTCGTGCACGACGGCAATCGTGCTCGAGTCCTCTATCACTGGGCATGCTCCGTTGATTCGTCAACGGCTATTCCAGAGCGGGTTGGTTTCGAAGGAGGTGCGGGATGGTCATGCTGAAGGGGACATCGTGGGTGCTCACTCGAACCAGAACGTCTCTTCTTGTGCGTTGAAACGTATGAGCGCACAGGACTGCTAGGGACTGCAGACGGACGTCCGTTTGTTTGGCACAATTAGAAACGGAGTCGTTATTTGTGCACGGAAGGGAGGTGGTTCTTGTCGTCCCATGCTGGTAGTGGATTTGGGGATACGCAGCTTTCCCTTATCCCCTGAGGTGTTCGATCCCTGGTGCAAGTCGTGGCAGGACTGGTTGTATGCAGTGCAATCGAGTAAACCTTGATTGGAGGAGAGTGACGGTTGGCGATGATTGATTGTACCCTGCGAAGGATCTTGCAGCCAAGGTGGGAGCGTTTAAACGCAACCGGAGATTACCCAGCTCCATTTTGGGCGGTGGGTGGCTGGTAGCATCCCCTTCTCCGACACAACCAGGCCCGAAAGACGTACGAGTCCGCCATGGGAAAGCAGGCCGTCGGCGTCTTCGCGACGACTTCCGTCACAAGTCTGGCCTATGGTCCTCTTATTGAACTACCCTCAAGGAGCTCTTGTTCTCTAACTACACAACTGCGAGCTAGTGAACTGCGACAAGCTGCTTGTGGAATCAACACGTCGTCGCTATCAGGCGTGCTTCACAGGTTTCAACCAGAGGCCCCATCTGCTGATCCAATCGTCCCCTCTGCTGTGGACCGCGGCTTCTTCTCGACACTCTTTACGGACGTTCGTGAGCAGAAAACACGAAGAAACACTCGACGCTGGAGAGAGAGTTCTTTTTGCCAGACGAAAACTGAAGGCTGAATCTTGACTACGCGTAACATGGAAACCGTACAACTACGACCTTGCTGAATACGAGAGTGGGTTCGTTCCTGAGGGACCTGGTGGATAGTCCGGTGACAGTGATCTTCGCAGTTTGATGCCTCAGAAGCAGGGTGGCGTTTTTTGTCACAAGGACGCGAGTGTCGCTTTTGAGGAGCAAACGAGTCCGCGGTGGTGATCGACAGGGAAACTGACATGGCGACAGATTCTCACCAACACAACAGGTCGATCGGGTAAACGTTCAGCAGAAGGTCCGATTGCGAACGGACCGCGTCCCCACGTTTGGGGACCGTGTTTCGAGCACGGTCAGAAGGGGACCATCGGGATGCTCTACAGCGAGGAGGACATGCCTTCACGAGAAGGGATCGTAGCCATCTATCATCATGACCCCACGCTAATCACCTCTCGCATGACCATAATCGGGCAGCTTATGGAGTCTGGAGAGCAAGGTATGTGGAAATCTCTCGGGGCCGGCATGGGGAGCGCTTTTCCCCATCTCAAACGGCGCGTCGAGGACATGGCCGACGGAGTTTGGAGCGCCTTGGTATGCGTCGGTACGGTGACGAGATCAATGTACAATCCGCGAGCTTGGCGAGCAATCTCGACACCTCATTTTCGTGTGTCCTACGTACTACCAGCGCCTGAAGCACATGGTCGTGACAAGATTCACTGGGTCCTGACATCGACCAGAAGTTCTCACTCTGAGGGTTGGTTAATCATAGGAAGCGTCCGCTTGGAGGCCAAGCTTGCATCGTTGCGTTTGGGGAATGGTCAGATCGGAGTAATTGCGCCCCGGAGGAGCTTGTACGGCTACCCCACGTACAATCGGCCCTTCTGTACACGTGACGTCCTCTCCAACGGATCGGACATCGTCGTTTACCTGGAACACAGGTTGTGTGTGCAGCCTGTGGGTACCGTTGGCCAGTCCTTCGCCAGAGCTTATTTTCGTTGCAGCCAGCTCGTGTCTCAGGATATTTTCTCGGTGCGAGAGTCCTATTGAAGCACGTCCAGAGAGGTA
>JAJSRW010000068.1:0-66945 GCA_022414725.1 Microglena sp. YARC
TGCATGTGAGTGAGTGGCAAGGTTAAAGTCCATTTCATGCTACACAGGAACTTGCATTGCAAGTTTGTTAGCAGCTTCTAGGCAGCTCCCACCGAGCCAGGCGCACTGGGCTAGGCCCAAGCTTCAAGCTCGCTTGAAAGACTAGGTCGTGTCCCAGCTTTTGTTGTTGCAATAAAAAAGGTAATGAATAACGCCTGGTGGGCGGGGGTGTAAGGAACCGTCGTACGCGGGTGGGAGCGGTCTCCTACCTCAAGCTGGACAAGCTACCATCGCGGTTGACGGACCACCTGGCAACGCCAAGATGTAACCGAAGGGGAGTCGAAACCCCGACTCTTCATCTCAAGCGATCTGGATCTACCACTATACCATTGATTATTATCACTGAAAGGGGCTTATCAGGACTGCAACCTTGATGTGAGTGAGCCTTACCAGGGGTAATTCAAAGCGCGCGCTTTTGAGCGCTGACTTTTTTGACCCCCTCTGCGCTCTAAGTGCAGTTTTTTTGGAAAACTCCCTGGTGGGCGCCCAGCAAGCGAATTTTTGCGCTTTTTTGCACTATCAAGCGCCAGTTTTTTTGTTTTTCAAGTGCGCTTGAAGCGCTGGCCAATTTGGCCTTTTGAAGTTACCCTGGTCTTCCACCCCTGGGGACCTCCTGCAGTCACTGGTGCACATCATGCATAGTTGTGCTTGGCCCCAGTGCAAGCAAAAACAGGCTGGCCCCTTTTAACCTGCTATGGCCTCCAAACAAGCCCTCTGTTAATTTATGTATTCATTGCACGCACCATGCAGGTCAGTGCGCTAAGCGCTGGCCCCATTTGGCAATTGAAGTACCCTGAGCCGTTACCTGATAACTCCATCGACACTGTAAATCAGAGCCACTAAAAGCATCCCCACCACCACCACCCCACCACCACACACACACCTTCCCACAACACCCTTGACCCTCCAAACTTTACAAGAAGCATCAAGGTTGCAGTCAACGAGCGAGCTGAGTCCGTACCTGGGATAATCCACCACTTATGTTTTGTGCGACGTTATTTGTAGCCAAAATGAACGACTCGGCGCTTACCCCCAGTGCGACCGCGCTGCCCTCCCGGCTAAGAATAATGCCATAGAACAAGTTTTGTTCTCAGCTAATAAGCAGCAGCTCCAGGCAGTTCCCCTGAACTGCTATTCAGCCAACACCTAATGCAAGCCTAATTATTCTGTAACTGACGAATCTGACTGTCCCAGAACTGTCAAAAATCTTTGGGTGTTAGCCCATTGGACTGGCTCAGGGAGCTGCCTAGAAGCTGCTGCTCGTAGCGAAATTACGAAAATTATGGCCTAGAAAGCTGCTACTCACAGCCGGAAAAGATGGCGCGTGTATGACTATATGATCTAGGAAGAGGACCCCCCCACCCCACTTTTGAACGCCATGTTTGAACTTGAGCCGAAACTTGAACTCAAACCTGAATCTGGAATGCATGAATCACTATAGCTACCCCCCCACACACTTAAACTGGTCCACCATCAGTACACCCACCCCACTCCTCCCCGCCCCACCCTACCCTGCCCCCACCCGTAACCTAACCTAACCTAACCTAACCTAACCTAACCTAAACCTAACCTAACCTAAACCTAACTTAACCATAAACCTAAACCTAACCTAACCTAACCACAACCCTACCTTACCTCCTACCACCTACCCTCCCTACCCTACCCCCTACCCTACCCTACCCTACCTACCTACCACCCTACCCTAGCCCTACTACCCTACCTACCCTAACCCCCCACCATAACACTTACCTAGAACTCTATCCCATGACACACTAAACTGTAACACCTACCCCCATTCCACACCCCACTCCACTCCACCCACTCCCCTACCCCACCCTACCCCCCCACACACTACCCCCCCCACACACTAAACTGCCCAATAACATCAGACATCTACCCCCACCTCACACCCACCCCACCCACCTATAACCCAACCATAACACTTACCCGAATCTATCCCCCCCCCACTAAACTCTCCACATCAGTAAAACCTACCCCACCCCATTCCACTCTACTCCACTCCCCACTCCACCACTTCCCCACCCCTAAACTACCCCCCTACCCCAAGCATATCACTACCAAAACCCTTATCCCCCCCAGACTCTAAACTGTCCACATTCAGTACAGCCTACCCCCACAGCCACTCCCCCACACCACACCACCATAACTTACCCAAACCAACCCCCCTACACACACTCAACTGTCCACATCAGTTCCACCTACCCCCCACACCACTCCCCCACACCACACACCACCATAACACTACCCAAACCAACCCCTACACACACTCCACTGTCCACATCAGTACACCTACCCCACTAAACTATGTCCACATCAACAAAAACTATCCCACCCCACCCTACACACACTTCAACTGTCCACATTCAGTACACCTACCCCACTAAACTGTCCACATCAGTACAACCTATCCCCACCCCACCAAATACACACACTCAACTGTCCACATCAGTACACCTACCGCCACTAAACTGTCCAACATCAGTACACCTATCCCCACCCCACCTCCACACACTACAAACTAACAAACTGTCCACATCAGTACACACCTAGCCCACTAAACTGTCCACATCAGTTACACACTAACATCCCCACCCCACCTACCCACCAAACTAAACTGTCCACATCAGTACACCTATTCCCCACCCCACCTACCCCCACTAAACTGTCCACATCAGTACACCTATCCCCCCCCACCCTACAACCACTCAACATGTCGCACATCAGTACACCTACCCACTTAAAACTGCTCCACATCAGTACACCAATATCCCCACCCCACTACAAACACACTCAACTGTCCACATCAGTAACACCTACCCCAACTAATACTGTCCACATCAGTACACCTATCCCACCCCACCCTACACACAGTCAAACTGTCCACATCAGCGACACCACCTACCACTAAAACTGTCCACATCAGTACACCTATCCCCACCCCACCTACACACACTCAACTGTCCACATCAGTACACATCCATCCCCACCCCACCCTACACACAACTCAAACTGTCAATACAAGTACACCTACCCCACTAAACTGTCCACATCAGTACACCTATCCCCACCCCACCCTACACACACTCAACTGTCCACATCAGTACACCTACCCCACTAAACTGTCCACATCAGTACACCTATCCCCACCCCACCCTAACACAACTCAAACTGTCCACATCAGTACACCTACCCCACTAAACTGTCACATCAGTAACCTATCCCCACCCCACCCTACACACTCAACTGTCCACATCAGTACAACCTATTCCTCACCCCACACCTACCCCCACCCACATAACACTTACCCAAACCCAACCCCCCTACACACACTCAACTGTCCACATCAGTAAACCCACCGCAGTACCCCACCCCACCCAACACATACCCAACCTTCCCAACAAAAACACAACCCACCCAAACACATACCCGAACTCTACCCCCAAAGTTACTTTCATCCTTCAGTTCAAATCCAAATTCCAAATGCTTGCAGGTCGTCGTAACTGTGGAACAACTGGTGCGCTCGGAGGAGATGGGGGTGATTGTATTGCTGTCGCGCGTCCAATAGGGTCAGTACACTGAGTTTTTGAATTTGAATTTGAATTTGAATTGTTGCATCTGGTGGCTTCGAAGGAGATAGTGATGATGTGTTGCTTCGTGCGTCCAATAGGGTCAGTACATTGAGAATTTGAATTTGAATTTGAATTGTTGCATCTGGTGGCTGCAGAGGAGATGGCAGTATTGTGTTGCTGTGTGTGTCCAATAGGGTCAGTAAATTGAGTTTTTAAATTTAAATTTAAATTTAAATTTGAATTTGAATTTGAATTTGAATTGTTGCAACTGGTGGCTGTGAAGATGGCGGTGATGTGTTGATTAGCGCGTCCAATAGGTTCATAACATTGCATTTTTGAATTTGAATTTGAAATTTGAATTGTAGCTGCGGACGAGATGGCAGCGCTGTGTTGCTTTCGTGTCAATGGGGTCAGTACATTTAATTTTGAAATTTGAATTTGAATTTGAAACCATGTCCAACACACACTGCATCACCACCACCACCAACACCGCCACCATCACTACCATCACCACTACCACGACTGCCATCACCACCACCACCACCACCACAATTACCATCACCACCTCGACCACCGCCACTACATCACCACCACCACGACTGTCATCACCACCACACACTACCAATCACCAACCACCACCACTGCCATCGACCACCACCACCACTATACTATCACCACCACTGCGTACCGTCACCACCACCACCAACTAGCATCACCACACCACCACCACTACCCCCCCCCCCCCCCCCCACCACCACCACACCACTACTCCCATCACCACCACCACTACACCACCACCACTGCCCACTGCCAATCACCACCACCACCACCGCGCACTACCATCACCACACTACCTTCACCACTACTACCACCACCACCAACCATCAGGCCGATCACCACCGACAACAACACTAGCATCACCACCACCACCAACAACAACCTCATCACCACCATCACCACCACCACCAATACCACCACCACCACCGCCAATACCACCACCACCTATACCACCACCACCACCACCACCACCACCACCACCACCACCAATACCACCACCACCACCACCACCACCACCCACCACACACCACCACCACCACCACCACCACACCAATACAACCACCACCATACAACCACCCACCACCACCACCACCACCACCACCACCACCACCACCAATACCACCACCAAATACCACCACCACAACCAATACCACCACCACCACCACCACCACCACCTCATTCCTGCCTTTGTCTAAAACGAGCAGCTGGGAAGGCAGTGCTCACCCCCCACCCACCCACCCACCCACCCACCACCACCACAATCCATATGCTATCAGGTGCTGAGCTTACAAAGCCGCCCCTGGCACTGCCTCTGTCACTCCCACCACCACTACCAGCAATAACACTACCAGCAATACCAACACCAACACCAACACCAACATCACCACCACCACCACCTCATTCCTGGCTTTGTCTAATCCGAGCAGCTGGGAAGGAGTGCCCCCCCATCACCCCCACCACCACCACACCAGACACGCCACACCACCACCACCACCACCACCACCACCACACACACACACCACCTCCACCACCACCACCACCATTCATCTGATATCAGGTGTTGAGCTCACAAGCCGTCCCTGGCTTGTCCACCACCAATACCACCACCACACCACCACACACACACACACCACCACCACCACCACCATTCATCTGATATCAGGTGTAGAGCTTACAAGCCGTCCCTGGCTTGTCCACCACCAATACCACCACCTCCACCACCACCACACCACACACACACACACCACCACCACCACCTCGTCCCTGGCTTTGTCTGATTCGAGCAACTGGGAACGGAGCTCCCCCTCACCCACCCCCTACCCCCCCCCACACACACACCCATCGCACACACACACACACACACTCTCACACACACACACACACACTCTCACACACACACACACTCTCTCACACACACACACACCACCACCACCATTCATCTGATATAGGTGTTGAGCTTACAAGCCGTCCCAGGCTTGTCCATCGCCAAAGCTGGGGGGGGAGGGGGGCGCAATGGACGAAGGGGGGGCCACAGGGGCTAACACAGTCATCCATGTACCGCTAGGTACAATTGTCCAGCTTGTCATGGAGGCCCCCCAAAATGCAGAGGAGGGGATTGAGGTGAGTGAGGATAGAGTGAATTCTGTTTCTGTATTTGGCTATGCACAGCAGCTTCTTGGCAGCTTCTATTCCCCGTCCTTGGGCCAAGCCTGAAGCAAACTAGTGGGCTCCACTTGCATAGCACCTTCTTGGAAGCTTCCTTTCCCTATCCTCGGGACAAGCCTGAAGCAAACTAGTGAGCTCTGTCTGTCTGTCTGCCAGCCTGCCTGCCTGCCTGCCTGCCTGCCTGCCTGCCTGTCTTTCCGTCCATCAATCCACCATCCACCATTCCACCAACCACCATGCACCATGAACTGACCACTATCAATCCATCCACCATCCACAATCCACCACCCATCAGACACCACCCATCAGACACCATCCACCACACACCACACACTAGCCACCATTCACAACCCACTACACACTACCCCATCCACTACCCACCATCACCACCACTACCCACACACCACCCACAATCCACCACCCACTACCCACCACACCCACCACACACCACACACTAGCCACCATTCACAACCCATACACACTACCACCATCCACTACCACCATCCACTACACCACCCACACCACTACCCACCACCCACTACCCACCACACACCACCCACACACACCACACACTAGCCACCATTCACAACCCACTACACACTACCCACCATCACTACCCACCATCCACCACCCACTACCCACCACCCACTACCCCACCACCACTACCCACCACCACCACCCACCACACACCACACACTAGCCACCATTCACAACCCACTACCACACTACCCACCATCCACTACCCACCATCCCACACCACTACCCACCACCCACCACCCTACCCACCACCCACTACCCACCACACACCACCACCACACATTACACACTAGCCACCATTCACAACCCACTACACACTACCCACCATCCACTACCACACCATCCACCACCCACTACCCACACCCACCACCCTACCACCACCCACCACCCACCACACACCACACACCACACACTAGCCACCATTCACAACCCACTACACACTACCCACCATCCACTACCCACCATCCACCACCCACTACCCACCACCCACCACCCACTACCCACCACCCACTACCCACCACCACACCACACACACCACCACCCACAACACTAGCCACCATTCACAACCCACTAACCACACTACCCACCATCCACTACCCACCATCCACCACCCACTACCCACCACCCACCCACCACCCACTACCCACCACCCCACGTTCCACCCACTCACCCACCATCCACCATCCACCATCCACCACCCACTTACTACCCACCAACCACCCACCATCCACCACCCACCATCCACTACCCACCAACCCACCCCTCCACCACCACTCCCACCAACTCACGACCACTACCCTCCACCACCCACCCACCACCCCACAACCCACCCCACCCACCACCACACCACCATCCACCACACACACCATCCACCCCATCCACCCCACCACCACCCCACCACCACCCATCCACACACCCCACTACCCTCCACCCCACCACCACACCATCCACCACCCACTACCCCTCCACCCACCACCCACCATCCACCACCCCACACCCACCATACCCACCACCCACCACCACACCACCCACCATCACTACCCACTACCCTCCACCCACAGCCACCACCCACCACCCACCATCAACCACCCACTACCCACTACCCTCCACCCACCATCAACCACCCACTACCCACTACCCTCCACTCACCACCCACCATCACACCACCCACTACCACTGCCTCCACCCACCACACACCATCCACCATCCACCACCCACCATCAACCACCCACTACCCACTACCCTCCACCCACCACCCACCATCAACCACCCACTACCCACTGCCCACCACACACCATCCACCACACACCACACACCATCAACCACCCACTACCCACTACCCTCCACCCACCATCCACCACCCACTACCCACTGCCCTCCACCCACCATCTACCACCACCACCCACCATCCACCACCACTAAACTGCCCACTACCCTCCACCCACCACCCACCATCAACCACCCACGACCACCACCCACCATCCACTACCCACTACCCTCCACCACCATCCACCACCCACTACCCCCATTACCAACCACCCACCATCCACTACCCACTACCCACTACCACTACCCACCACCACTACCCACCATCACCACCCACCATCCACCACCCACTACCCATACCTCCATCCACCACAAACTAACCACTACCCACTACCCTCCACCCACCACCCACCATCCACCACCCACAACCCACTACCCTCCACCCACTACCTCCACCCACCACACTACCCACCACCCACCACCCACCATCCACTACCCACTACCCCACTACCCACTACCCACCACCCACTACCCACCACCCACCACCCACCATCCACCACCACCATCCACTACCTACCACCACACCACCCACCCACCCACCACCCACCATCCACTACCCACTACCCACTACCCACTACCCACCCACCACCACCACCCCACCACCCACTACCCACCACCCACACCCACACCACCCACCATCCACTAACCACTAACCTACCCACTACCTCCACCCACCACCAACCATCCACCACATACTAACCACTACCCACTACCCTCCACCCACCATCCACCATCCACCACCCACAACCCACCACCCACTACCCTCCACCCACCACACACCATCCACCACACACCACCCACTACCCTCCACCCACCACCCACCACCACCCACTACCCACCACCACCACCACCACCCACCACCACCACTACCACTACCCTCCACCCACAGCCCACCACCACCACCACTCAACCACCCACTACCCACTACCCTCCACCACCCATCAACCACCCACTACCACTACCCTACACTCACCACCCACACCACCACCCACTACCCACTGCCCTCCACCCACCACCATCCACCATCCACCACCACCATCAACCACCCACTACCACTACCCTCCACCACCACCACCATCAACCACCACTACCCACTGCCCACCACACACCATCCACCACACACCACACACCATCAACCACCCACTACCACCCCTCCACCCACCATCCACCACCCACTACCCACTGCACCACCATCTACCACCACACCACCACACCATCCACCCACTAACACTACCCACCACCACCATCAACCACCACGACCACCACCCACCATCCACTACCCACTACCCACTACCTCCACCCACCATCCACCACCACTACCATTACCAACCACCCACCATCCACTACCACTACCCACTACCCACTACCCACCACCCACTACCCTCCACCACCCACCACCACTACCACTACTCCACCACCACAAACTAACCACTACCACTACCCTCCACTACCCCACCACCACCACCACCACTACCACTACCACCACCACCCACCATCCACTACCCACTACCACTACCACTACCCACCACACTACCACCCACCACCCACCATCCACCACCCACCATCCACTACCTACCACCCACCACCCACCACCCACCATCCACTACCCACTACCCACTACCCACTACCCACCACCCACCACCCACCATCACCACCCACTACCACCACCCACCACCACCATCCACTAACCACTAACCACTACCCACAACCTCCACCCACCACCAACCATCCACCACATACTAACACTACCACTACCTCCACCCACCATCCACCATCCACCACCCACCACACCACCCACTACCCTCCACCCACACACACCATCCACTACCCCGCACCACCACCCACCATCCACTACCCACTACCCTCCACCACCACCCACCACCCACCCCACCACCACTACCCACACCCACCATCAACCACCCACTTCACCCACACCCACCATCCACTACCCACTACCCACTACCCACTACCCTCCACCCACCATCCACCACCCACTACCCACCAACCACCACCATACTAACACTAACCACTAACCACTACCCACCACCCACTAACCACCATCCACACCACCATCCACCACCCTACCCACTACCCACTACCCACTACCCACCACCCACTACCCACCACCCACCACCCACCATCCACCACCCACCATCCACTACCCACCACCCACCACCCACACCACCCACCCACCATCCACTACCCACTACCACTACCACTACCCACCACCCACCACCCACCATCCACCACCACTACCCACCACCACCACCACCATCCACTACCCACTAACCACTACCCACTACCCTCCACCCACCACCCACCATCCACCACATACTAACCGCTACCACTACACCCACCATCCACCACCACAACCCACCACCCCACTACCCTCCACCCACCACACACCATCCACCACACACCACCCATTACCCTCCACTCACCACCCACCATCCACCACCCACTACCCCACTGCCCTCCACCCACCACCCACCATCCACCACACACCACCCACCACACTACCACTACCCTCCACCCACCACCACCATCCACCACCACTACCACTACCACTACCCTCCACCCACCACCCACCATCCCACCACACTACCCACCACCCACCATCCACCAACCACTACCCACCCACCACCACCACACCACCACCCACCACACACCCACCATCCACCAACCACTACCCACCCACCACCATCCACCAACCACCCCACCACCACCACCCACCACCACCACCCACCATCCACCAACCATTACCCACCATCCGCCAACCACCACCACCCACCATCCACCAACCATTACCCACCACCCACCATCCACCAACCTCTACCCACCACCCACCACCCACCATCCACCAACCACTACCCACCATCCACCACCACCACCCACCATCCACCAACCACTACCCGCCACCCACCAACACCCACCATCCACCACCCACCATCCACCACCCACCACCTCCACCCACCACCCACAACCCACCATTCACCACCCACTACCCTCCACCCACCACCCACAACCCACCATTCACCACCCACTACCCACCCACCCCCACAACCCCACCATTCACCACCCACTACCCTCCACCCACCACCACCACCACCATTCACCACCCACTGTCCACCATCCACCGTCAGCCATTTCAAGTAATGATAACGCCTAGTAGGGCGTGGGATTGAGGGAGCCCGTCTTACGGCGGTAGGGAACGGGCTGCTACTTTCCTTGGACAAAGCTACCATGGCGGTTGACAGCGACTGCAAGCACTAAGGTGCACCTGTGGGGGTGAATCATCCACCACCCACCATTTCAACACTACACAGGAGTTACAAGCCCAAAGCGAGGACCAGGTCAGCAGCAGCTCTGAAACCATCTCCGAAACCGGTTCCAAATCCAGCTCAGCAGACTACTGTGAACTGGTCGAGTGGGAGGAAGAGGAGTGCAGCGACAGTGAAGAAGAAGAGGAGGGTGATGAGGATGATAAGGATGATGAGGATGATGAGGATGGTGAGGATGATGAGGATGGTGAGGATGATGAAGATGGTGAGGATGAGGAGGAGGATGAGGAGGATGTGGAGGATGAAGCAGAGGGAGGAGATTCCACGGAGGAGAAGGAGGAGGAGGCTGTTGCAGGTACTGCTTCTGGTAGTTCGCAGTACAGTTCAAACGCACACACTATGACAGGTGTTGGAAGCCCAAGTGGCGTGGCCCGAGTGCCCAAGAGACAGAGCCGTGCGGCCCGAGTTCCCAAGAAGCAGAAGACCCGGGTAGTTGCTGAGCTGCTGTATGAGGGCCAAGAGTTTGTCCTTGCATGCGGAGGTGTGGGCGGCATTGGCAACGGTGTGCAGCCAACAACTCCGGGTCGTCCGCCGCCGTCCACCGCCGAGCCTGGACTGAAAGGCACCACAGCGAAACTGCTGCTCGAGACAAAGACCTTGGCTAATGTTGCGTTTGTGGGCATGCCTAATGTGGGGAAGAGTTCTTTGCTGGGAGCGTTGACCGCTGCCAGGGCCAAGGTGGGTCAGGCATGGGCAAATGACAAAAGGCTAATGTGGCGTTTGTGGGCATGCCTAATGTGGTGAAGAGTTCTTTGGTGGGAGCGTTGACCGCTGCCAGGGCAAAAGTGGATCAGGCATGGGCGAATGACAAAATGTGTAGCATGATTTACAGTACTTTTGAGCGCTGCCAGGGCCTTCGACCGCTACAGTAGTTCTGACTGCTGCCAGGGCCAAGGTAGGTCCGACCAGGCCAGAATTGATAAGTAGCATGTATCACAATTTAAAGTTATACCGCTGCCAGGGCCTTTGACCGCTGCCGCTATAGTCGTTCTGGCCACTGCCAGGGCCAAAGTGGGTCAGGCCAGGGCAAATGAATAAAGCATGTTGCATGGTTTATAGCAGTTTTGATCGCTGCCATGGCCTTTTAGCGCTGCCAGGGCCAAGGTGGGTGAGGCCAGGGCAAATGGCAAAAGTGTGTAGCATGATTTACAATAGTTTAAACCGCAGCCAGGGCCTTTGACCGCTGCCGCTATAGTCGTTCTGGCCACTGCCAGGGCCAAGGGGGGTGAGGCCAGGGCAAATGGCAAAAGTGTGTAGCATGATTTACAGTAGTTTAAACCGCAGCCAGGGCCTTTGATTGCTGCCGCTATAGTCGTTCTGGCCACTGCCAGGGCCAAGGGGGGTGAGACCAGGGCAAATGGCAAAAGTGTGTTGCATGATTTACAGTAGTTTATACCGCTGCCAGGGCCAAGGTAGGTCTGGCCAGGGCGAATTGATAAGTAGCATGTAGCATGATTTACAGTAGTTTGGACCGCTGCCAGGGCCAAGGTAGGTCAGGTCAGGGCGAATTGATAAGTAGCATGTAGCATGATTTACAGTAGTTTATACCGCTGCCAGGGCCAAGGTAGGTCAGGCCAGGACGAATTGATAAGTAGCATGTAGCATGATTTACAGTAGTTTTAACCGCTGCCAGGCCTTTGACCGCTGCTGCTTTAGTGGTTCTGACCACTGCCAGGGCCAAGGTGGGTCTGGCCAGGGCTAATGATAATGGCAAAAGTATGTTGCATGATTTACAGTAGTTTGGACCGCTGCCAGGGCCAAGGTAGGTCAGGCCACGGAACATGACTAAAGTATGTTGCATGATCTACAATACTTTTAACCGTTGCCAGGGCCTTTGCTCGGAGCGTTGACCGCTGCCAGGGCCAAGGTAGGTCAGGCCAGGACGAGTTGATAAGAAGCATGTAGCATGATTTACAGTAGTTTGGACCGCTGCCAGGGACTTTGACCGCTGCTGTTATAGTAGTTCTGACCACTGCCAGGGCCAAGGGGGCTAAGGTCAGGGCAAATGGTAAAAGTTTGTAGCGTGATTCACAGTAGTTTTAACTGCTGCCAGGGCCAAGGTGGGTCAGGCCAGGGCGAATTGATAAGTAGCATGTAGCATGATTGACAGTAGTTTTAACCACTGCCAGGGCCTTTACTGCTGCTGCTGCTATAGTGGTTCTGACCACTGCCAGGGCCAAGGTGGGTTAGGTCAGGGCAAATGGCAAAAGTGTGTTGCATGATCCACCCACCCACCCAGTTTAACTGCTGCCAGGGCCAAGGTGGGTCAGGTCAGCACGAATTGATAAGAAGCATGTTGCTTGATTTACAGTAGTTTTAACCACTGCCAGGGCCTTTGACTGCTGCTGCTGCTATAGTGGTTCTGACCACTGCCAGGGCCAAGGTGGGTTAGGTCAGGGCAAATGGTGAAAGTGTGTTGCATGATTTACAATACTTTGACCGCTACCAGGTCCTTAAACCGCTGCCAGGGCCAAGGTGGGTCAGGCCAGGGCGAATTGATAAGTAGCATGTAGCATGATTTACAGTAGTTTGGACCGCTGCCAGGCCCAAGGTGGGTCAGGCCAGGGCGAATTGATAAGTAGCATGTAGCATGATTTACAGTAGTTTGGACCGCTGCCAGGCCCAAGGTGGGTCAGGCCAGGCCAAATAAATGATTGAATAAATAGTATGCCTTTTTACGAGGCGTGAGTTTGAGGGGGCTGGCCCGTTTGCTTGTGCTGAGGCCAACCGCCAATCAGCCCAAATGACAGTAGCAAGGTAATGATAACGCCTGGTGGGGCGTGGTGTTCAGGGAGCCCGTCGTACGCGGGTGGGGAGCGGTCTCCTACCTCAACTGGACAAGCTACTATTGCGGTTGACAACGACCTGCAAGGCCAAGAGCTCTTCATCCTCAAGCGATCTGGTCTACCACTAGACCATTGTATATCACTGAAAGGGGCTGATGATGGTAACATGTATTCTGGTTGAGTCACAATCCAATAGTAGCCCTAGCTGGCATGTATTCTGGTTGAGTGACAAACCAATGGTAGCCCTAGCTGGCATGTATTCTGGTTGAGTCACAATCCTTTGGTAGCCCTAGCTGGCATGTATTCTGGTTGAGTCACAATCCTTTGGTAGCCCTAGCTGGGAGCCTTGACTGCTGCCAGGGCCAAGGTGGGCCAGGCCATGACAAATAGCAATAGCATGTATCATTTATAGCAGTTTGGACGGCTGTCAGGGCCTTTGACCGCTGCCAGGACCTTTGAGCGCTGCCAGGGCCAAGGTGGGTGAGGCCAGGGCAAACGGAAAAGTGTGTAGCATGATTTACAGTAGTTTATACCGCAGCCAGGGCCTTTGACCGCTGCCGCTATAGTCGTTCTGGCCACAGCCAGGGCCAAGGGGGGTGAGGCCAGGGCAAATGGCAAAAGTGTGTAGCATGGTTTACAGTAGTTTATACCGCCGCCAGGGCCTTCACTCGGAGCGTTGACCGCTGCCAGGGCCAAGGTGGGTCAGGCCAAGGCAAATGACAAAAGCATGTTGTATAATTTACAGTACATTTGACCGCTGCCAGGGCAAAGGTGGGTCAGGCCAGGGAAAAGGACAAAAGTATGTAGCATGGTTTATAGTAGTTCTGCCCACTCCCGGGGCCAAACCAAACATAACCAAACCAAACCCCTTCCAAATTGAAATTGAAATTGTTACATCCGTGTAATACCGTTACTCACAGGACGTGAAGTTAAGGACACCATAGCGTCCCTTCCAAACCAAACCCCACCCAAACCAAAACAAAACTCAAACCCAAACCCCACCCAAACCAAAACAAACCAAGCCAAACCAAATTAAACCAATTCAATCCAAACCAAGCCAAAGCAAGCCAACTTCAGTATCTCAGCTCTCATTCCCTCTCATGCGCCAAACACACCCATAGGTGGGATCCTACGCATTCACCAAAACAAAACAAACCCCACCCCAACCCACCCAAACAAAACACACCCATAGGTATCCTACGCCTTCACCACCTTGATGCCGCAACTGGTGACTATCCTATTCCCAGATGGTGCCACGCTCACTTCGGCTGATGTCCCAGGATTGATACCGGGGGCAAGTACGGAAACACCCACACCACACCCAAACCAAACCGATCAAACCCACAGGTGGGATCCCACGCCTTCACCACCTTGATGCCTCAACTGGGGACCGTCCTGTTCCCAGATGGTGCCACGCTCACTTCGGCTGATGTCCCAGGATTGATACCGGGGGCCACCACGGCAACACCCACACCGCACTCAAACCAAACCAAATCAATCAAACCCACAGGTGGGATCCTACGCCTTCACCACTTTGATGCCGCAACTGGGGACCGTCCTGTTCCCAGATGGTGCCACGCTCACTTCGGCTGATGTCCCAGGATTGATACCGGGGGCCAGTACGGAAACACCCACACCACACCCAAACCAAACCAAACCAATCAAACCCACAGGTGGGATCCCACGCCTTCACCACCTTGATGCCTCAACTGGGGACCGTCCTGTTCCCAGATGGTGCCACGCTCACTTCGGCTGATGTCCCAGGATTGATACCGGGGGCCACCACGGCAACACCCACACCACACTCAAACCAAACCAAATCAATCAAACCCACAGGTGGGATCCTACGCCTTCACCACCTTGATGCCGCAACTGGGGACCGTCCTGTTCCCAGATGGTGCCACGCTCACTTCGGCTGATGTCCCAGGATTGATACCGGGGGCCAGTAGGAAACACCCACACCACACCCAAACCAAACCAAACCAATCAAACCCACAGGTGGGATCCCACGCCTTCACCACCTTGATGCCTCAACTGGGGACCGTCCTGTTCCCAGATGGTGCCACGCTCACTTCGGCTGATGTCCCAGGATTGATACCGGGGGCCACCACGGCAACACCCACACCACACTCAAACCAAACCAAATCAATCAAACCCACAGGTGGGATCCTACGCCTTCACCACCTTGATGCCGCAACTGGGGACCGTCCTGTTCCCAGATGGTGCCACGCTCACTTCGGCTGATGTCCCAGGATTGATACCGGGGGCCAGTACGGAAACACCCACACCACACCCAAACCAAACCAAACCAATCAAACCCACAGGTGGGATCCCACGCCTTCACCACCTTGATGCCTCAACTGGGGACCGTCCTGTTCCCAGATGGTGCCACGCTCACTTCGGCTGATGTCCCAGGATTGATACCGGGGGCCACCACGGCAACACCCACACCACACTCAAACCAAACCAAATCAATCAAACCCACAGGTGGGATCCTACGCCTTCACCACCTTGATGCCGCAACTGGGGACCGTCCTGTTCCCAGATGGTGCCACGCTCACTTTGGCTGATATCCCAGGATTGATACCGGGGGCCAGTACGGCAACACCCACACCACACCCAAACCAAACCAAACCAATCAAACCCACAGGTGGGATCCCACGCCTTCACCACCTTGATGCCTCAACTGGGGACCGTCCTGTTCCCAGATGGTGCCACGCTCACTTCGGCTGATGTCCCAGGATTGATACCGGGCCACCACGGCAACACCCACACCACACTCAAACCAAACCAAATCAATCAAACCCACAGGTGGGATCCTACGCCTTCACCACCTTGATGCCGCAACTGGGGACCGTCCTGTTCCCAGATGGTGCCACGCTCACTTCGGCTGATGTCCCAGGATTGATACCGGGGGCCAGTACGGAAACACCCACACCACACCCAAACCAAAACCAAACCAATCAAACCCACAGGTGGGATCCCACGCCTTCACCACCTTGATGCCTCAACTGGGGACCGTCCTGTTCCAGATGGTTGCCACGCTCACTTCGGCTGATGTCCCAGGATTGATACCGCAACACCAACCACACTCAAACCAAACCAAATCAATCAAACCACAGGTGGGATCCTACGGATGGTGCCACGCTCACTTTGGCTGATATCCCAGGATTGATACCGGGGGCCACGGCAACACCCACACCACACTCCAAACCAAACCAAATCAAACCCACAGTCAAACCCACCGTCCTGTTCCCAGATGGGCTGGTCCCCCACGCCTTCACCACCTTGATGCCGCAACTGGGGACCGTCCTGTTCCCAGATGGTGCCACGCTCACTTCGGCTGATGTCCCAGGATTGATACCGGGGGCCAGTACGGAAACACCCACACCACACCCACATCACATCACACCCAAACCAAACCAAACCAAAACCAAACCAAACCAAACCAAACCAATCAAACCCACAGGTGGGATCCTAAGCCTGCACCACCTTGATACCTCAACTGGGGACCGTCCTTTTCCCAGATGGTGGCACGCACACTACGGCTGATGTCCCTGGATTGACACAGGGGGCCAGTACGGCAACACCCACACCACACCCAAACCAAACCAAACCAAACCCCACCAACACCAACACCAAACCAAACCAAACCAAACCAAACCAAACCAAACCAAACCAAACCAAACCAAACCAAACCAAACCCAAATAAAGGTGGGATCCTACGCCTTCACCACCCAACCCAACCAAACTAAATGCAGCCACTACCACCCAACCAAACCAAACCAAACACACCCACAGGTGGGATCCTACGCCTTCACCACCTTGATGCCTCAACTGGGGACCGTCCTGTTCCCAGATGGTGCCACGCTCACTACGGCTGATGTCCCTGGA
Source organism: Microglena sp. YARC (assembly GCA_022414725.1). Classification (NCBI taxonomy): domain Eukaryota; kingdom Viridiplantae; phylum Chlorophyta; class Chlorophyceae; order Chlamydomonadales; family Chlamydomonadaceae; genus Microglena; species Microglena sp. YARC. Next base: position 17,737 of record JAJSRW010000068.1, read on the forward strand.
TTGATACAGGGCGCCAGCACGGGTCTGGGGCGTGGTAATGCGTTCTTGCGCCATGTGGAAAGGTCGCGCTGTTTGGCCCTGATTGTGGACCTTTCAGGGGGCCAGCCAGGCGCCTTGGTAGGGCTTAGCCCAGCTGCGCAGTTACAGGTTCTGCTGGTAGGTGGGGAGGGACAGGGGACAGGGGAGGGGGGGTGGCAAGTGGGGGGCCAGGCGCTTTGGTGGGGCTTAGCCCAGCTGCTCAGTTGCAGTTCTGCTGGTAGGTGGGGAGGGGCAGGGGCATGGGGGGGGGGGGGGGGGGGGAGGGTGGCAGAGGGAAGAGGGGGGGGGGAGGTTGTGCTGGTGGGTGGGGAGGGGCAGGGGAAGGGGAGGGAGAGGGGGGGAAGGTTATGCTGGTAGTTGGGGAGGGTAGAGATGGGGAGGGGGGGCGGGGCAAGTGGGGAGCCAGGCGCCTTGTGGGGCTTAGCCCAGCTGCGCAGTGACAGGTTCTGCAGGTGGGGTGGGGAGGGGGCAGGGGCAGGGGGGGGAGATTATGCTGGTAGGTGGGGAGGGGCAGGGGGAGAGGAGGGGGGGGGGGGGGGTATGCTGGTACGTGGGGAGGGGCAGAGATGGGGAGGGGGCGGGGGGGGGTATGCTGGTATGTGGGAGGGGCAGAGATGGGGAGGGGGCGGGGGCGGGTATGCTGGTACGTGGGGAGGGGAAGGGGGGTATGCTGGTACGTGGGGAGGGGAAGGGGGGTGGGGTGGGGGGTATGCTGGTACGTGGGGAGGGGAAGGGGGAGAGGGGGGGGGGGGGGGGGGGTATGCTGGTACGTGGGGAGGGGCAGAGATGGGGAGGGGGAGGGGGGGGGGGGGGGCATGCTGGTACGTGGGGAGGGGCAGAGATGGGGAGGGGGGCGGGGGGGTATGCTGGTACGTGGGGAGGGGCAGAGATGGGGAGGGGCGGGGGGGGGGTATGCTGGTACGTGGGGAGGGAAGGGGGAGGGGGGTATGCTGGTACGTGGGGAGGGAAGGGGGGCAGGGGGGGTATCCTGGTACGTGGGAGAGGAAGGGGGGGTATGCTGGTACGTTGGGAGGGAAGGGGGGGTATGCTGGTACACGGGGAGGGGAAGGGGAGAGGGGGGGGGGGGGGGGTATGCTGGTACGTGGGGAGGGGCAGAGATGGGAGGGGCGGGGGGGGGGGGGGGCATGCTGGTACGTGGGGAGGGCAGAGATGGGGAGGGGCGGGGGGGCATGCTGGTACGCGGGGAGGGGCAAAGATGGGGAGGGGGCGGGGGGGGGGGGGTATGCTGGATACGTGGGAGGGGCAGAGATGGGGAGGGGCAAGAGATGAGGGGCGGGGGGGGTATGCTGGTAATGGGGAGGGGCAGAGATGGGGAGGGGCAGGGGGGCGGGGTATGCTGGTACGTGGGGTGGGAAAGGGGGGGGGGGTATGCTGGAACGCTGGGAGGGGAAGGGGGGTATGCTGGTACGTGGGGAGGGGAAGGGGGGAGGGGGGGTATGCTGGTACGTGGGGGGGAACGGGGAGGGGGTATACTGAACGTGGGAGGGGAAGGGGGGGTATGCTGGTACGTGGGAGGGGAAGGGGGAGGGGGGGGGGGGGGGTATGCTGGTACGGGGGAGGGGCAGAGATGGGGAGGGGCGGGGGGGGGGGGGTATGCTGGTACGTGGGGGGGAAGGGGGGAGGGGGGGGGGCGTATGCTGGTACGGAGGGAGGGGCAGAGATGGGGAGGGGGCGGGGGGGGGGGGGGGGGGGGGGGGGGGGGCGCATGCTGGTACGTGGGAGGGGCAGAGATGGGGAGGGGGCGGGGGGGTATGCTGGTAGGGGGAGGGGCAAGAGATAGAGGGGGGGGGGGGGGCATGCTGGTACGTGGGAGGGCAGAGATGGGGAGGGGCGGGGGGGGGTATGCTGGTAGGTGGGGAGGGGAAGGGGGGAGGGGGGGGTATGCTGGTAGGTGGGGAGGCAGGGGGAGAGGGGGGGGGGGGGGGTATGCTGGTACGTGGGGAGGGGCAGAGATGGGAGGGGGCGGGGGGGGTATGCTGGTACGTGGGGAGGGCAGAGATGGGGAGGGGGCGAGGGGCGAGGGGGGCATGCTGGTACGTGGGGAGGGGAAGGGGGGGGGGGGGGGGGGCACGTCTTCTCTACTATTTGATTTCTCTTCTCGAAACTTTCAGCTTAGATCCCTAGTTCTCACTGCCCGGAAAGAAGCTTTTATTTGTACACCCTACCCAACACCAACCACCCTACAACACAACACAACACAACACGAACCAAGCCTTTGATTAGAAGTAAGTGTCCTGTATGCGTTTGTGTACCTACTACCCAACACCAACCACCTACAACACAACACAACACCAAACACATCCCACCCTGCAACACAACACAACACAACACCAAACACATCCCACCCCTCAACACAACACAACACAACACCAAACACATCCCACCCTACAACACAACACAACACCAAACACATCCCACCCTACAACACACAACACCAAACATCCACCCTACAACACAACACAACACGACACGAAACACATCCCACCCTACAAACACAACACAACACGACATCCCACCTACAAACACAACACAACACGACACGAAACACATCCCACCCTACAACACAACACAACACACGAAACACATCCCACCTAACAACACAACACAACACGGACCTACAACACAACACACACGAACCACTCCCACCCTACAACACAACACAACACGACACGAAACACATCCCACCCTACAACACAACACAACACCAAACACATCCCACCCTACAACACAACACAACACGACACGAAACACATCCCACCCTACAACACAACACAACACCAAACACATCCCACCCTACAACACAACACAACACGACACGCAAACACATCCCACCCTACACACAACACAACCAACAACGAAACACATCCCACCCTACAAACACCAACAAACACGACACGAAACACATCCCACCCTACAACACAACACAACACCAAACACATCCCACCCTACAACACAACACAACACGACACGAAACACATCCCACCCTACAACACAACACAACACGAAACACATCCCACCCTACAACACAACACAACACGACACCAAACACATCCCACCCTACAACACATTAGAACACACCACCCTACAACACAACACAACACCCAACACAACACCTAACACAGCCACCCTACTACACAACACACACACCCTACACCACAGCAGAACACACCACCCTACACCACCCACCCTACAACACAACACAACTCAACACCCAACACACTCACCCTACACCACAGCAGAACACACCACCCTACACCTGACCCAATCCTGACACACCCTGCTTTTCTGTCAGGAAGAGTTGCTCAACTATTCCTCCACAACATAACACACCAATATTCACCACACCACAGCACAGCTGCACCCATCCTACACCCGACACAACACACCAACCTGTACTACAACACAACACAACACACCAGCCTGCACTACACCGCAACACAACACCACCCATCCTACACCACAACACAACACACAATCCAACACCACACACCCTACACCAAAACACAACCCAGGACAAGACAACACCAAGCACCACCCTCCCTACAACACAACACACCAACCTGCACTACACCACAGCACAACACACCAACCTGCACTACACCACAACACAACACACCAACCTGCACTACACCACAACACAACACACTAACCTGCACTACACCACACCACAACACACCAACCTGCACTACACCACAACACAACACGCAACACCACCCATCCTACAACACAACACAACACACAATCCAACGCCACCCACCCTACACCACACCACAACACAATCCAGCACAAGATAGCACCAAGCACCACCCTACATCTAAACACACCACACCACCCTACACCACAACACAACACCCAACACCCTAACGCACCCAACACCCTAACGCACCCAACACCCTAACGCACCCTACACCCAACACCCTACACCCAACACCCAACACCCAGCACCCAACACCCAACACCCTAACGCACCCAACACCCAACACCCAACACCCTAACGCACCCAACACCCTAACGCACCCAACACCCTAACGCACCCTACACCACACCACTCCACGCCAACCTCCACCACACTACAACAAATCACAACAGCCTCCACCACACCACAACACACCACCGAACACCACCCTACCTCCTAACACCACCCGCCCTACACCACACCACATCACACCACCCAACACCACCCTAACACCTAACACCACCCGCCCTACACCACACCACTCCACACCATCCTCCGCCACACCACACCACACCAACCTCGACCACAACACAACACCTAACACCACCCACCCTACAACACAACACAACACACCAACCTCCACCACACCATCCTCCGCCACACCACACCAACCTCGACCACATCACAACACAACACCTAACACCACCCACCCTACAACACAACACACCAAGCCAGCCTCCACCACACCATAACACACCACCCAAAAACACCCACCCCAATCCCATCACACCCTGCTGTGCTACCAGGATGATCTGACCACCTATTGCAACACCCTTAACCACACCACACAACCCTACCCACCCCATATAAAATCCACCATCCACAATCCACCACCCACCACCCACTACCCACCATCCACCAACCACTACCCACCAATCACTATCCACCATACACCGTACACAACCCTACATCCACCCAAATCTCAACACAACACAACACCCTCCACCACTACACAACACCCTACATTACACCAAACCACACAGCCCTACCCACCTCAATCTCAACACAACACAACAACAAAACAACGTCACCCTCCGCCACTACACAACACCCTACACCACACCACACGACCCTTCCCACCCCAATCTCAACACAACACAACACCCTCCACCACTACACAACACCCTACACCACAACACACAACCCTACCCACCCCAATCGCAACACAACACCACACCCTCCACCACTACACCACACCCTACACCACACCACACAACCCTACACCACACACAACACTAGACAACCTACCCAGCATAGCCCAATCTCAACACAACACAACACCCTCCACCATTACACAACATTATACACCACACAACTATACCCACCATAATCTCAACACAACACAACACCCTACACCACTACACAACACCCTACACCACACCACACAATTCTGCCCACCATAATCTCAACACAACAAAACACAACACCCTACACCACTACACAACACCCTGCACCACACCACACAACTCTACCCACCCTAATCTCAACACAACACCCTACACCACTACACAACACCCTACACCACAACACACAACTCTACCCACCCTAATCTCAACACCCTACACCACACCACACAACTCTACCCACCCTAATCTCAACACAACACAACACAACACCCTACACCACAACACACAACTCTACCCACCCTAATCTCAACACAACACAACACCCTACACCACTACACAACACCCTACACCACTACACAACACCCTACACCACAACACACAACTCTACCCACCCTAATCTCAACACCCTACACCACACCACACAACTCTACCCACCCTAATCTCAACACAACACAACATCCTACACCCTACACCACTACACAACACCCTACACCACACCACACAACCCTACCCACCCCAATCTCAACACAACCTGCTTTGCTTTCAGTAGGATGTGCCTACCTGTCATCACACCCTGCTGAGCTGTCAGTAGGATGCGCTGACCTGTGCCACCACCCTACAACACCCTACCTCTACCCACCCCAAACCCAACGGCCCCTGTTGTTCTTTTAGGAGGAGTTGGCCACCTATTCCAACATGGAAATGGATGCACGCCAATCTGAGGGGCAGGCCCATCCAAGCCTGCCAGGCTGGCATCCCCTAGAAGGCATCCGTGCACCCAGTGGCAAGAACACGGGAATAAAGAGTGACCTGAAGGTACCTGAAACCCGCAGTGATCGACGGAAAAAGTGGAAACGGGACAAACGCAGCCATCACCGCCCACGCGGCGAAGAGAGCCAGCCAGCCCTGGGTGGAGCTCCGCTTTTCAGGGTGCAGAGGGTCGGAGGGGAGGGGGTGGAGGGGGTTCTCCAAGGCCAGGGGGGGCGGGGTGCCACAATGGTTAGAGGGCAGAGAGATGGTGGGGTCCTATGGGGGTCCAGGGGTGGGGGGAAGGCCCGGGTAGCCTTGGCAGTGGTATGAGCCCCCCTAACTAAGCCCAGACCACCGCCCCGGCTCCATCCTTGTTGTCACGTCCGTGTTTGATTATAGCCAACAAAGTGGATATCTGTACAGATCCCGATGCAGCGCTAGCCGAGTTGAAGGCCAGCACCATGCTGCCCATAGTAGTGGTGTCGGCAACCTTGGAGGCTGGCCTTGATCGATTGAAAAATTCACTGAGAGCACTCAGCAGTGCCACATGACCTTAGTAGTGGTGTGGGCAGCCTTGGAGGCTGGCCGGGATCGATTGAAGAATTCACCGAGAGCCCTCAGCAGTGTTGATGCCACATGACCATAGTTGTGGTGTCGGTAAGCGTGGGGGCTGGCTTTGATCGATTGAAAAGTTCACTGAGAGCACTCAGCAGTGCCACATGACCTTAGTAGTGGTGTGGGCAGCCTTGGAGGCTGGCCGGGATCGATTGAAGAATTCACTAAGAGCGCTCAGCAGTGTTGATGCCACATGACCATAGTTGTGGTGTCGGTAAGCGTGAGGGCTGGCCTTGATCGATTGAAAAATTCACTGAGAGCGCTCAGCAGTGCCACATGACCTTAGTAGTGGTGTGGGCAGCCTTGGAGGCTGGCCGGGATCGATTGAAGAATTCACTAAGAGCGCTCAGCAGTGTTGATGCCACATGACCATAGCTGTGGTGTCGGTAAGCGTGGGGGCTGGCCTTGATCGATTGAAAACTTCACTGAGAGCACTCAGCAGTGCCACATGACCTTAGTAGTGGTGTGGGCAGCCTTGGAGGCTGGCCGGGATCGATTGAAGAATTCACTGAGAGCCCTCAGCAGTGTTGATACCACATGACCATAGTTGTGGTGTCGGCAAGCGTGGAGGCTGGCCTTGATCAATTGAAAACTTCACTGAGAGCACTCAGCAGTGCCACATGACCTTAGTAGTGGTGTGGGCAGCCTTGGAGGCTGGCCGGGATCGATTGAAGAATTCACTGAGAGCCCTCAGCAGTGTTGATACCACATGACCATAGTTGTGGTGTCGGCAAGCGTGGAGGCTGGCCTTGATCAATTGAAAACTTCACTGAGAGCACTCAGCAGTGCCACATGACCTTGTAGGGTGTGGGCAGCCTTGGAGCTGGCCTGGGATCGATTGAAGAATTCACTGAGAGCCCTCAGCAGTGTTGATACCACATAATCATAGTAGTGGTGTGGTGTGGACATCCCTTGAGGCAGGCCTAGCTCGATTGAAGAATTCACTGGGAGCGCTCAGCAGTGTTGATGCCACATGATCATAGTGGTGTGGGCAAGCTTGGAGGCGGGCCTGGATCGATTGAAGAATTCACTGAGGGCACTCAGCAGTGTTGATGCCACATGATCTTAGTAGTGGTGTCGGCAAGCATGGAGGCGGGCCTTGATCGATTGAAGAATTCACTCAGAGCTCTCAGCAGTCCATCAATGCCTTTTCGTGTTAGCCCCTCCTATCACGGTTGGGCATGCTTCGTTTGGCCGCGGGTCCGGATCTCCCGCCGATCGTACTCTTGTTTAGGAGTGGCCACACCATTCGAACAGAATCCTCGGTGCCGCTGGTTTGTGACGGACGACCCACCCACCCACCTCTTGGGTTGGAATTCCTTTCATACAAAAAAGCTAGTCCAACTACTCTGCCTGCAGAATCGTAGATGGTGTATAGATAGGGGTGCTTGATGGTTGTGTGGGTGTGGTGTGTGGGTGTGGTGTTGGGTGTGGGTGTGGTGTGTGGGTGTGGTGTGTGGTGTGTGGTGTGTGTGTGGGTGTGTGTGTGGTGTGGTGTGTGGCGTGTGTGTAGGGTGTGGGGTGGCTATTGGGTATATGTTGGGTGGTTATTGGTGCTTATTGGTAGGGATCGGCAATATGATATCATATGATATCATGTCATCATATGATATCATATGATGCGGTGTCTGACTAGTAACTTTTGGCTTGGGCCCTCATATCATATTATATTAAATCATATGATTTTTGTATGATATCATGTGATATCATACCCGTCTTTGGTCAACATCATATGATTTGCCGTTCCCTGTGTATAGATGACTCGGAGAGCAGCCTGAAGGCTGAAGAATTGTTACACGTTTCCAATTACTTTACGTTTCCAATTACTTCATTATTTTAATTATTATTATTATTACTAGTACGGTAGCCCGTGTGGCTGGTGGCCACATCTACTCTCACCTACTCTCACACCTACTCTCACTCTCAAGACCCCCCCCCCCCCCCCCCCCCCCCCCCCCCCCCCCCAATCATAGTACGGTGCCCGTTTGGCCTTTGGCCACACCTATTTGGGCTGGTTACATAATGGTTTACACTTGAAGCCCCCCCCTCATTCACACACCACCACCACCAAACCATTAACCGCCCCCTCCCCCATCCCCTCCCGTTGGTCACACCTGTTTTGAGCTGGGTTGCGAAGAGGTTTTCTCTGCAGTGCATGCAACTTAAAACATTGACGGACGCATATCCCTTTTATCCCCCCCACCCACCCACCCAACCATGTACCCCCACCCACAAACATACTCCCTTACTCTTCCTGACATATTTCCTGACTCCATCCCTTATTCCCTTCCCCCCACCCCAAGCCATCCCACCGGCCCCCACCCTCTCCCCACTCTCATCCCTCCCCTCCCTCATACACGCACCCAGCACACACATTCTCCATATCTGCCTCCCTCCACTTCAGCTGTGGGCTTTGCCATAGCTGAAAGGCATACGGGACGAAGAGCATCGACAACGTTTGCGCATCATCCGACTCCGCTAAAAGCATCGGACCTGCTTCCCTGCCACCTCAGCTGTGATCGATAGTCGACCCCACTGAAAAAGCTGAACCTGCGCAATCGCAACTGTACATAACTAAAGCTTCTTCTTAGCGAGCATGTATTCAGTTCGGCCGAAGAACAATCCTGTTCACGGCAACTGCTCCCGAAGTAAACTCGATCTGAGACTTGGAAACATCGCTAGGTTCATCCATTCAACTTTGCCGCGTGCTCTCTATAGCACAATTCACAGTGATGACATATTTCTCGTTGCAGTGGGAAGAAGTTGCAGTCAAGTTGCTGATTTTAGATGTTCAGTCAAGTTAGGGCGAGAATGCTCAGCGAGATTTTCCATTCGGTCAACTTTGATGCGTAATTGCTATGGCACAATGCGGAGACATGTTTCTCAATGCAGTGGGAAGAATTTGCAGTCAAGTTTGTGACATGGGATGGATGCGATTCGGACATTTCTGACAGGTCGTCTGACTCACCACGTCACTTCCCGTTGTGCGCAGCGACAGGTCTCTTGACGCAAGGGAAAGGTCTTGCAGAGATGCAGGGGGAAAAGCTTGTAGGAAGACGAACTGCAGCGCTACCGAAATCAGGTGGATGAACTCAGGCGGGAAAAGGAGAAATCGGGCGGGATGCGCAACGGATAGAATACGCAGGAGGCGAAGGTTGCATAAGGCAGAATTCGCAGGAGGCCAAATCAGGCAGATGTTGAAGTTTTTTTTTTTTTAAGTTATGAATTGTTACAAAGAGTAGAAGACCGTGAAAACAACTGAACCGTCTGGCGGTACTTAGCAGTACATCGACGACGCTGCCCCCTGATAGGGCAGTGGCGTCGAGGGCTGCAAGCTAAGCAGTCCTGCAAACCAGATGGCAGGACTTGGGAGGGCACAGCACTAGGGCAATGCCGGCGTGCCGGTACGTAGCCCCAGCTGGCCTGGGTCAATGGACTTGGCAGTAAGTTACTGCTGCCAGTCGTAGAACAAAGGGCAGGACGGAACAAAAAGGTGGTAGAAACTGAAAACAAGGTGGTACTGGTAGTACACCGGCGAGCTGCCCAGTAAAGCAGTGGAGTCGAGGGTCGCCTAGGTACCTTAGAAAACCAGGACTCTACAGTGGTACTTGGCAGTATATCGGCGAGCTGCCCGATGGAGCAGTGTTGTCGAGGGCAACCAAGATACCCCCGGCGAGCTGCCCGATAGAGCAGGATTGTCGAGGGCTACCAGGGTAGAGAAACAAGGGGGAGGTACTCAGCAGAAGGATGACAAAACTACTCCAAAAAGGCAGCTCTGAGCCGAAAAAGAGAAAAAGAGGAAACTAGAGGATTATGAAGAAAGACAACAACATAAGGTGCCTAGCAGTAAAGCGGGGAATCTGCCTGGGAGGCCAGGACAGCCGAGGACCGCCCGGCAGTACTACTGTAAGGTAAAGTAGAACTGAAAGAGAGTCCAAGACCGCCACAAAAACACCTGGCATCAGAGCTAAAGAACTAATGGGCTAAGGCAAGGTTATAAAAGGAGTTTTTTTTTTTTTCCTTACTACAAAAGGCAGGAAGAAAACCAAGAGTACAGGAGAGGACAAAGTGTCTGGTTCAACTAGGGGTAAGAGGGAAGAGGGGCTGTAGGGACTCTGCTAAAGAGGGATTACGGGGATAGCATATCGGTATCTTCAAAGTGGCGCTTTCTGTTCATGGAAGAGGTGGAGGCTACTGGTCGCGGAATCTCAGGGGAGGTAGAGGACAGCTTCCTCCGCCCTTCCTTCTTCCTTGGTCGGAAGGGCGTCTGCGTGTTCTCGACCCTTGAAGATATCATGCAGGGGGAGCTGAACTTGAACCTTCTCAGGAGTATCAGGGGCAAGCCCGTTAACCCTCATGAGGATGTCAGAGGAGGGAATGCTCTTGCCAAGTAAGAAGACAGGGTTGAATTCATCTAGAATAGCTCCGTGACAGTGGGTCCAAAGGCCATGCTTCTTACCCATACGGTCCAGAAGGGGGTTAAGAAGATCTAGCCCAACCAGGAGGGGGCCTTGGACCCTAACTGGAAAGAACTCAGTCTCAATCATGGCAGATGTTGAAGCAGGAGGGATTAAAAACGGGGATTGGCTGAGCGGGAATTGGCTAGGCGGGAATTGGCTAGGTCGGTTAAGTCGGTTAAGTCCGTTACGCGATGACACCACGACCACGACCACGACCACGACCGCCATTATTTCTTTATATATATATAGATTTTAACGAGATTTTAATTATTTTAATTATTTTAATTATTTTACGTTTCCAATTACTTGTATGAAAAGGATTGTCACCGAGAAGGGTGGGACTTACTGCGCTTGCTCTAGATTCTTCTGTACCCCTTTGAGCGTTTATTAGCCACTCCTCCCTTTCACAACTAAACGGCAAAAACTCCCGTTGATTTAGGAACGTTGATAAATTTTCGAGGTTGGTCAAGTCCTTTTAGCCCAGTACGTTACCCGTAGACTGTAACGTACATACGTGGGAACCTACGCTTGCAAGCGTCTACAAGGATGGGATTATGGCAGCTCACTGAAATTGAAATTGAATTTTTTACATCCGTGTAATACAGTTACTCACAGGACGTGAAGTTAAGGACACAACAGCGTAAGCCGGAGCTAGCTATTGACACCGAATAGCTATAGGCACCACCATTCAAACTGAATCCTCTGTGTCGCTGGTTTGTGTCGGGAGACCCACCTCCTGGGGTGAAAGTCCTTTCACAACTAAAAAACAAATGGCAGCTCACTGTAGTAGCACTATACCAGTCATTCATTGCACACCAGTAGGTTAGCGGCAAACCTGCATGGCCACGCGGAGGGAGCAGATTTCAGAGGAAAATTCGTCCCCGTTTTTTCTCTGAAGGGGTTGGAGCCTTGAACTTGAACATGGTTACATAGCTTCAGCCAGCGATTTGGCTGCTTGCCGTCTTCGGCAGTAAAAAACATTATCACCAGGAAAATGTAAACGCGAACAAATCACTTTTTCTTTTCGTTTTTCGTTTGGCTGACGGGGGCCCTGAGTTCATGCTACAGCGAACATTTAATTCTACGAAGAATGCTATGTACTGCAGCTGGATGTACTTTCGTTAGAATCTGCTAGCAACGAGTATCTCCTAAGCGCGCCTACCCTTATAGTCTTATGTAGGAGTGCCAACGCCATTCGAACTGAATCCTCAATGCCGCTGGTTTGTGTATGGAGACCCACCTCCTGGGGTGAAATACCTTAGACAACTGCCAAAAAACTGCCACACAAAGCGAACAAGTGATCCGTACATGGGTAGATTCACAACAACCTCTTTACGTCATTTGAAGGTGTAAACTGATAGATGGAAGCTCCCTATGGTCCCGTGGAAATAACGACTCATGTGATCTAGGTCAAGTTCAAGATAAACATCATGTGATATTTGAATGTAGCTTGAGGCGGTGACTATAGCTAGCTCCGGCTTTCGCAGTGGTGTCCTTAACTTCACGTCCTGAGAGTGACACATTTCTCGGATGTAACAATTTCAATTTCAATTTCACTTGTGGCCCTTTCAAATGCAAGATGTAATGATCATACGCTGACCTCCGTGGCCACATCAGCGACAGGTCTCGGAAAATCGAGATCCGAAACCAAACTCCAGAACGGGGAACTCCGAAACGACTCCTGAACGGCTCCCCTGGCCACGTCAGCAAAAGGCAGCCAGCGAGCGGGCAAGAGTGCGAGCGCAAGAAAAGGAGAAGGGAATGCTGCGAGGGGGGGAGCTGCGAAGTTATTGACAGGGGCAGGGAAATTTGTGGGAAAGAGTTTAGGCAGACAAAGGGAGGCTACACCGTTGAATATAGGGCGATATAGGCAGCGAGCACCGAAAATAGCAGAATGTAGCTCGAGGCCCTTTCATATGCAAGATGTAATGATCATACGCTGATTTCCCAAACTGAGAACAAAATTATTCCTCTACATTTGTTGTAAGCGATGGTTTGAACCATATAACCAGATTGCTGGTGGTTACCTGGACAAGTCTTTAACCTGGTGGTGGTGCTGGTGGTGACCTGGACAAGCCTTTAAGACGGTGGTGGTGATGGTGGTGACCTGGACAAGTCTTTACGCAGGTGGTTGGTGCTGGTGGTAACCTGGACAAGCCTTTAAGATGGTGGTGGTGATGGTGGTGACCTGGACAAGTCTTTACGCAGGTGGTTGGTGCTGGTGGTAACCTAGACAAGCCTTTAAGATGGTGGTGGTGATGGTGGTGACCTGGACAAGTCTTTACGCAGGTGGTTGGTGCTGGTGGTGACCTGGCCAAGCCTTTAAGATGGTGGTGGTGATGGTGGTGACCTGGACAAGTCTTTACGCAGGTGGTTGGTGGTGACCTGGACAAGCCTTTAAGATGGTGGTGGTGGTGGTAACCTGGACAAGTCTTTACACAGTATCCCTGGCCAGGTTCACAAATTTCAGACTTGCCGCCTTGGAAGAGGTCAAATTTCAGACTTGCCGCCTTGGACCTTCCCTCCGAGCTGTCACACGGTAGTCCAAGTGTTGGCTGAAGAACCATGTAACAATCCAAACTAATTCAATTGCTGGCATAACTGTATAATGATGAGGAATTGAGGATTACCTCTTTTCGTAGAGGAGCCACAGCTTCCAGATGCACTAGGTTGCTTATGGTTCGGATGCAGAGACAGTCCAGGGAGCTGCCCAGAAGCTGCTGCTCGTAGCCAATAATAGCCAGAATAAAAGCTGTGCTCTCAACCACTCCATCATGTCGAGAGGTCATAAGGACAGCCGACAAAAAAAGCAACAAAGCAATACAGTTAGGGACCGGCATTTCATTGAATGTAGACCGAAGGTGAGTATGATATCTATCAGCATGAATAGCGGTGCTCTCGCTTGTTTTATGTCTTGGTGACTCCTTGTGTACTCCCTTAGAACTATCGGTCCTGACAGTACTATGTCAGCTTCCTGTTGACTGCGTCATCGGTTCTTCTGACACGCGCTGTCTAGCCTGTACCCTGATCAGGTTCCAGGCTACCGCCCCCTTTCCTCCACTGGTGCCCCTTAATGGGTCTCATGTGCTTGTAACTTATTCTCGTCTCCGCATTTATAGATTGGCGTGCTGCACACACAAAGTCCACTCTCCGGAGTGTTATCCAAGCTGATAGGTTATACGGCCCTTCATTTACTACCACTGCTTTGCGATGCAACTTCCGCGAGGACCTCCCGCCATTTTGAGAAACTCCATGACATGGATGGTCTTTCCTAGACGCGCGGGATGCGCAGTATCATTCTCAGCGATGGCTGCGACCAATCCTTCCAACGGAGGAACGGCTCCTCTTGATGATTGGCTAGACGTTTGTGCACCAGCTGCCTCTGCTAGCGGTCATGAGAGTCCTTCCGCCATCGTGGAAGTAACCCCCCCCGGTCATTCCTCCATCTTCTCTTCCTTTTCCTCCCCTGCCGTCTGTCGCCTCCTCCCGTCTGTCGTAGATGACTGTGACGTGCAGACTCAAGTCGGCGACTAGCCTGGACATCGGTGGAGATACCCCGTCTTCGTCTGCTCGCGTCCTTGACGTCGCTAACCTTTCTCCGGTGTTTGAGGCTCTGCCTGCATACCGGAGGTTGCCAAGCCGACCAAGCTCCCTGCTGATGTCTACGTCGTCTTTGCCCCCTTTGCTCTGCCCAGCCGACGGTCGGCTCCTGGCAGGAGCTTGCGCTCTAGTGGCTCTGTGCTACCTTCTGGAGAAATTTTTCGATCAAACTGGCGGATCGCCGGCACTGCCGTAGGATTCGCCAGAGGAGGACGACCTACGCGTCTGGACCTGGAGATTCTGGAGGTGGTAGGAAGCAGGGGGGTATGGTCAGCACCACTACGGGTGCTGCTCCCTCTACCCCCCAACCGGGTGAGTCGAGCGATAGAGGGGGGGACTTGAGATTGACTGATCATCGACGGCGGGATATTAGGACCTTTACATGCCTCGGCTCTGCTCTTCGCATCCTAGCGATAAATGTTCGAATTCTGCCCTTGCGATTTGCGATTTTCTGCCATTGGTGCGATTTTCTGCACCAGGTGCGACTTGCTGCACTGTCATTCTCGTCTCCTTTTTTCCCATACCTCAAATCTCGACTTCGACCTAACGCTTCCCCACCTTCTGTGATCCCAGGTCTCGCAGCGCCGGACTTCGCCCATGCTACAGGCCGCAGTGGACGCCGTCCTGGCCCTAGTCCAGCGGCCGTGGAGGATCTTTGGCATGATATCTTGGTGGATATTTTTCTCTCTTAGGCTCCTTGTGACCCCTGGGTGCGTTCCGTGGTTCGTCAGAGGTTACTACTTTGTCTTCCCGTGCCCCTGGTTCCCCCCTTAGGTGTATGCCTTAGCTACGTGAGTTTGGGTTCAAGTGTTTGAGTTCTGATAGGCTTAGGAATTTTTAGTTAAGTGGTATAGAGGCATGGTTGATCTCGATTAGTTGGGGCATGCATGAGTTGTTGATGATGACACTGCTCAGCATGGTGCTAGTGTGTTATCTTTGCAATCGCGTGTTCATCTAGGGAGACAAGACTCCTTCGGAGCTTTTCTTTGGGGTTGCACCTGATGTGTCGTTGTTGCGTTTGTTTGGTTGCCCTTGCTATGTAATCTTAGTATTGGGCAGTCACGCAACAAGCTAGTTAGAAAGGCATTATTTGGTAGACTGGTTGGGTATTCCCTGGTGAGTAAGGGTTATTGTATTTGGGTTTCCAATGTTGCGCCAGTTAGTAGTGAGTAGTGATGTACTCTCTATCTCCAGTTCAGTTCTAAACTGTCTTTCTGGGTTCTCCCTTTAGTATGGGTCCCCGTGCCCGCTTGCATCCCTCCTGTCATCAAACGGTGATATGTAATGTGTTACCGGTAATTCCCTACGCCCTTTAACAACCCCAATTGTTGTTGGCTGGCCTGGCTGGATGTATCATTGTTGCATTCTAGACCAGGGCCTGATCTTGCTGTATTGTGTGTGAAGTTTTAGGCGGGGGGGAGTTGGATATCCAACTATAATCTTAGCCGAATCTCAGGGGGTCGCCAGGCCCTCCTCTGTGCCACGTTTTAGCGGTGAAGCTTTAGGATTTAGACAGCCTTCGATCATAGTGGTACCTGGATCAGGTCCATTGACTAATAGTCGCCAACCTCCGACCACCTCGGATGGCTCGCGGGTGTCGATAATTCCGACGCCTCCTGTCGTCCCTGGTGGATTACTCGGGTCAAGCCCATGTGATGATGTAGCCGTTGCTGAATGGGTAAGTGATGATCTTGAACACTGGTCTAGCTTGATACTGCGTATGGCTGGGGTGTTACAGTCAACCCAGGATTCATTGTTTTAGGTGCTGCTGGTTCTCATACGTAGGTTAACATGGCCCTATGTGTGAGTGCCTATTCCTCAGCACCTCCTAGACTGACTTATAGGGTAGTCAAGAGTGGTGGAGCGTTACGACGCTTTGTTTAGGCAGCTTCCTTTCAGCTGTCTTTCTTGTTTTTGGTGGGAGGTGGTACTTAATTCAGACCACCGTTATAGCGTCTTGATGGTTACTGACTCTTAGTTCCATAGGCAGATGGTTCGTTCGGTGGAGCTCATCATAGATTAGCTATTTCTTTTTACTCCACACTGTTTTTAGATCACCAGCCCCTCATGTGATTGGAATTTTTTGTGGAGTGTAGTAGTTGTTTCCCTTCGGATTTTACTGTGAATTGGTGGGCTGGGTAATCTTGCAGTTGTACTTGCAGATGTACCGCCGCTCACCTCTTTCTTGTTTTCCGAGTGTTTTTCAAGCGCCCTTTCAGTCCATCCTTTGCAGTAAATTCTTTGAAGTCCTTTTAATGCGTTTACTATTTTTCAGGTGGACAATAGGTTTTATGTACTATGGTTGTACATCTACCCTTCTATTGTTCATTGAACTGTGTTTCCTTTGTTGGTTACAAGTTTCTTGAAAATTTTAACTTCGCATCCTTTGGATTTTTTCAGTTGCTGCAGGTTTGGTTTGCTTTAGTTAGGCGCTTGGTCTGTCTTGAGTGCACGAGTTCTTTGCGGTGCGATACCCACCTCTTAGACTGTTTTTCGTTAGTGCCGTAGCTGGGGATTTATGATAATTAACTTTCATAAATCTTCTTACTTCCATCTTTGGGTAAGAAACCAGTTCATCATGGTTTTTTCATCCCAACCTAGTCATGAATTCTATGCTAAGAATAGTTTTTAAGGTAGTGGATTTTTCCATCGACTTTTTTTTTTCCATCGTAGTCTTTAGTGTCCTCTTGTCTGCGTCCTTTAGGCTTTGATTCTCTCGTGTGCTGCGCTCACACGATATTTCAATCCGTCTCTTTGGTTATCATTGATTGGCGTTAGGTTCCTATTCCCGGATCGGGTTTTCTATACCGTTGTTCCCCAACTTTGATATACGATTTTTTTCAGTCTTCTCTTTAGGTTTAAGTTCTCGATTCTTTCAGTCACCGTTGTTCCCCTTCCTTTGGTATTAGGATTGATTTCTGTTTGGCCTCCCTGTGATTTTCTGGTTTGGTGCCTACTATTCTGGATGAATAGTATTTTTGCGCTTACCATGGATGGTTACATTTCCATTTTGGTCTCAGCTCAGCTCGGTATGACCCAAGTTTTTTGCTGCTACTTTTTCGGAGTACTACAGTGGTTTTTGGTTCATCCTTTCTCATCCTTTCATTTTAGACAAGGCTTTCTTCTGGTTTCCTGTTTTTCCGCCGTTCCTTAAATATTTTTGTTTGCTACCAGTTTATGGTTCTATGTCCCCAGTGCCATAGGTGGAGTACTAGTATTGTATGTCACCTGCGTCATAGGTGGAGTATCAGCATGAATAGCGGTGCTCTCGCTTGTTTTATGTCTTGGTGACTCCTTGTGTACTCCCTTAGAACTATCGGTCCTGACAGTACTATGTCAGCTTCCTGTTGACTGCGTCATCGGTTCTTCTGACACGCGCTGTCTAGCCTGTACCCTGATCAGGTTCCAGGCTACCGCCCCCTTTCCTCCACTGGTGCCCCTTAATGGGTCTCTTGCTTGTAACTTATTCTTGTCTCCGCATTTATAGATTGGCGTGCTGCACACACAAAGTCCACTCTCCGGAGTGTTATCCAAGCTGATAATATCATACATAGTGCATCATATAATAGTGTATATAAATGGTAAACTTAGCCTAGTCAGACTGCCGACATCATATGATATGATATGATGACATGATACGATATTGTATCATATTGCCGTTCCCTAAATACAGTGCATTCTATCTAAAGGTACGCTTTAGGTAGACCACACATGCTGCCTAGCGATTGTGATGAGTAAATTTGCACTCCCTGGAGGAAAAAGGGAGCCCAGCAAAGGGACTCAAATACACACTATATTATAAAAAACAGTGGGTACTTCCATCCTTAGCACGACCTTAACCAGCTGAGTCACACTGCTTTCTTTCCACTACAAGCAGCAGCTTCTAGGCAGCTTCCATGGCTGGCTATCCAGCTATCCAGCTAAAACAAGCCAGTGCTCCTTGAAGGGACGTAACCCAACGGCTGGGTCAGGTAGCTGCATAGAAGATACTATACATTTTCGTGTGTGATCAATGTTACAAAAACAATCCGCGGATTCTGAGTTGCCAACTGTGGGAGCCAGGTGTAGACTGTGGAAGGATACACTCAATGCGCCCTTCCCCATGTGCACAACAGCAGCTCTTAGGCTGCTAGCAATGCACGTCCCAAGCGCCGCCAGGGTTTTTCCTAAGGAATTACAATACTTCAAGACTAGAATCATGTGGTGCTATTGTTGGCCAGATCTTGTCACAACACTTGAGATTGTGGTGCTATTGTTGGTCCTGCTCCAGCCTCTAACAATAGCACCAGTTTTAAAAGTGTGACCTAGCCAACACAAAGTGTAACAAACCAGAACTTTCAATTCGGAGAGCGGACATGGCACATGCTATCTGGGCTTGAACTGCCCTCGGTTAGACTAACAACAAACAGTTCGTCATTTAGTACCCCAGAAAAACAGTCTGCTAGTCAGCCCCAAAAGTAACCAATCAGTCTGCCAAACACCTGCAGGTGCATTTGTTAGCTTACCAAAAAACCACCCAGCCAGCCAGCTAGTCAGTTAGGGCCCTCTAGATTTCTTAGTAGCCCTGATACGCCACGAGCTATAGAACCGTGGAAGCAAGCTAAGACAAGGCGAAGCTATGGAGGCGACCAAGGTCGAAGCTCGCTTTGGAAGCAAAGCAGGCAAAAGTCATAGCGAAGCAAAGCAATCTCAGTCAATGCGAAGCTGTGGAAGCAAGGGAAGTCGAAGGGAACTGTCAACTGTGGGGGCAGAGCAATCAAAGTCGAAGCGAAATCTCTCACACCTTATCTCTCTGTTCGCGCTTCTTCTTTCCATCGACGACATCCTCAATAGTCAGGTCGACGTCCACATCGTCGTCCATAGGGGCAGGGCTTGGCAAGGGGGCAGGGCCAGGGCGGGATCCCCCAATGACGATGCCCCATTTTGCTGAGCCAATTGGAGATGGTCTTATACTTTCTGACAGGAAGCGTTTTCTGGCGCTTGTGACTTGCGCTCATGGCGTCAGTTGAGGTCAAAAAGGGCCGCGGTGTTTGAACACCGGGGCTCTTCCAGAAGACTCCTTCCTTGCCCTAACTTGCAGTCAGAGACTACCTCTCTGCTTGCAGCCCTAACTGACTTTGGTACTGATGCATAGTGCGATGACTAAGGGGAGGCAGACGCGAAACTAGAGATGCACAGTGCGATTTCACCCAGGGCCTTGCCGTCAAACTAGAGATTTGGGGTGCGATGAGCAAGGGCCCAAAACAACCTGAAATCGCACCAGGCCAAAACGGACAAGTCTAAAAATCGCACTTACCGCTGAATCGCACCCTAAGAAAAACCCGGCGCTCGCCGCCGCCAAAAGGAACTGGTCCAAGTGGGGATGGGAATACTGAGACGCCAGGTGAAACAGGCGAAGGAGAATCCGAGCTTTTCTTCGATTAGCTACTGTAAATATTATTGCGATTTCCTGAATGGCGTGCATGAAGGTCAAAAGCGTGCAGTAGTCTTAGATATGTCCCCTCTACATGCCCCCAAAATATGAATTGTTTTTGTCAAACTTTTGCTGAAAAATCATACGATACCATGATGTTATATGATATCATATGGTATCATAGATCCCGGGAAGAAATTATGTGATTTGCCGGACCCTAGCCATTGTTGATGATGAGTAATGCCTGATACTGACACAGTCATTACTAATGATGAGTCATGCCTGATACTGACACAGCCATTAATGATGATGAGTCATGCCTGATACTGACACAGTCATTACTAATGATGAGTCATGCCTGATACTGACACAGCCATTACTGATGATGAGTCATGCCTGATACTGACAAAGAAGTGATTGACGATCAGAACTGCCTGAGACGTTATGCCTCCTTGATTGATGCGTACTGCTCGAGACGGACACAGCATGTACTGCATGCCACTCAAGCTGTACTGCCTGGCAGGACGTACTTCGCACACGCCAGCAGAGAGTCTGTACTGCCTGGCAGGACGTACTTCGCACAAGCCAGAAGAGAGTCGTACTGCATGGCAGGTCGTACTTTGCACAAGCCAGCAGAGAGTCTGTACTACCTGGCAGGAAGTACTTTGCATAAGCCAGCAGACAGTCTGTTGTTCCCAAGATTCTGTACTGTGCCCAAGCCAGCAGGCAGTTTGTACTGCCTTACAGACAGTACTCTACCAAAGCCAGCGGAGCCAAGCCTGTTGTCTATTATGCTCAAGTCTGTACAGCCTGACAGTCTGTAATTTACCAAAGCCAGCGGAACCAAGCCAGCCATCTATACTATGCCCAAGTCTATGCAGCCTGACAGTCTGTACTTTACCAAAGCCAGCGGAGCCAAGCCAGCTGTCTATACTATGCCCAAGTCTGTACAGCCTGACAGTCTGTACTTTATCAAAGCCAGCGGAGCCAAGCCGTCTATACTATGCCCAATCCAAATCAACAGAGCCAAGTCAGTAGAGCCAAGCCAGAGCCAAGCCAGCAGAGGCAAGCCAGAGCCAAGTCAGCAGAGAGCCAAGCCACAGAGCCAAGTCAGCAGAGCCAAGCCAGAGCTAAGTCAGAGCCAAGTCAACAGGGCCAAGTCAGCAGAGCCAAGTCAGTAGA
Source organism: Microglena sp. YARC (assembly GCA_022414725.1). NCBI lineage: Eukaryota > Viridiplantae > Chlorophyta > Chlorophyceae > Chlamydomonadales > Chlamydomonadaceae > Microglena > Microglena sp. YARC. The sequence continues at coordinate 38,899 of JAJSRW010000068.1, forward strand.
GGCAAGCCAGAGCCAAGTCAGAAGAGCTAAGTCAGAGCCAAGTCAGCAGAGCCAAGTCAGCAGAGCTAAGTCAGAGCCAAGTCAGCAGAGCCAAGTCAGCAGAGCTAAGTCAGAGCCAAGTCAGCAGAGCCAAGTCAGAAGAGCTAAGTCAGAGCCAAGTCAGCAGAGCCAAGTCAGCAGAGCCAAGTCACTATTATAACTGACCCACACATCGCTTTGAAATGCTTTAGGATGAGGAGGGTGCTAGACTGCTGCCTATCGACATTAGAACTCAGCCACACACCCGCCTCGTGGGATACCCTGGGGTGAGCAGCACACCAACCGTACACAACACCATCCCACACCACACTACACCGTACGCCACACCATCCCACACCACACTAAACCGCACACAACACCATCACCCCGCCTCGTGGGATACCCTGGGATGAGGAGAGTGCTAGACTGCTATTGGTGGTAGGCTAAGTGAAAGCAACGGGGCTGGCCCCCTCAACCTCACGCATCGTAAGAAGGCATACTGTTTATGTATTTATTTGCTGCACTGCTGCCCACCGGCATTAGAACTGACCCACGCCCCCACCCTGACGTGAGATACTCGTGGATGAAGAGAGCGCTAAACTGTTCTGGGTGTTCGCGTAACTACCTGAGAATGCATTCTCGCCGCTGTGTTAGCTTTGAACTCGGCCTTCAACTCAATGCGCAGCTCGTTCTCAACGCGATTGAGGATGGCCACTGCTTCCCGAGCCAGGGGTCGATTTTTGGAGGGGAAGTAGTAGCCCGGGAGTGAGTGAGTGAGTTTTGCTACCGTAGAATGTATTCTCGCCGCTATTGGATCTGAATTCGGCCTTCAACTCAATGTGCAGCTCGTTCTCAACGCGATTGAGGATGGCCACTGCTTCCCGAGCCAGCGGCCGATGTTGGGGGTTCCGGGAAGGGAGGTGGTTGCCAGTGATTGAGCGAGTTCAAAGCCAATAGCGGCGAGAAAGCATTCTCCGGTAGCAACTCTCACTCAATTACTCCCGGGCAACTACCTCCCATCCCAGAACCCCCAAAATCGACCACTGGCTCGGGAGGCAGTGGCCATCCTCGATCGCGTTCAGAACGAGGTGCGCGTTGAGTTGAAGGCCAAGTTCAAAGCCAATAGCGGCATAGCTTTTATTTTCAGCTACCAGCGGCAGCTTCTATCTAGCTCCCCGAGACTGACACTGGGCCGAACCCAGAGATGAACGGAGCGCTGGAAAGCTGACAATATCAGCTTCCAGGTGCACAAGGTTGTTTATGTTTTGGATGAAGAGAGAGCCCGAGGAGCTGCGTAGCAGCTGCTCCTCGTAGCTGAAAATAAGAGCTATGCCGATATTGGCTTTGAACTCAGCCTTCAACTCAACGCGCAGCTCCCGAGCCAGTGGCCAATTTTTGGGGTGGGATGGGAGGCAGCTGTCCGGGAGTAAGTGAGTGGGAGTTGGAGAAAGCATTATCGCCACTATTGGCTTTGAACTCGGCCTTCAACTCAATGCGCAGCTCGTTCTCAACGCGATTGAGGATGGCCACTGCTTCCCGAGCCAGCGGCCGATTTTTGGGGTTCTGGTAAGGGAGGTAGTTGCCACTGAGTGAGTGAGTGAGTGAGTGAGTGAGTGAGTGAGTGAGTGAGTGAGTGAGTGAGTGAGTGAGTGAGTGAGTGAGTGTGTAAGTGAGTGAGTGAGTGAGTGAGTGAGTGAGTGAGTGAGTGAGTAAGTGAGTGAGAGTGAGTGAGTGAGTGAGTGAGTGAGTGAGTGAGTGAGTGAGTGAGTGAGTGAGTGAGTGAGTAAGTAAGAGAGAGAGTGAGTGAGTGAGTGAGTGAGTGAGTGAGTGAGTGAGTGAGTGAGAGTGAGTGAGTGAGTGAGTGAGTGAGTGAGTGAGTGAGTGAGAGTGAGTGAGTGAGTGAGTGAGTGAGTGAGTGAGTGAGTGAGTGAGTGAGTGAGTGAGTGAGAGTGAGTGAGTGAGTGAGTGAGTGAGTGAGTGAGTGAGAGTGAGTGAGTGAGTGAGTGAGTGAGTGAGTGAGTGAGTGAGAGTGAGTGAGTGAGTGAGTGAGAGTGAGTGAGTGAGTGAGTGAGTGAGTGAGTGAGTGAGTGAGTGAGTGAGTGAGTGAGTGAGTGAGTGAGTGAGTGACTGTGAGTGAGTGAGTGAGTGAGTGAGTGTGAGTGAGTGAGTGAGTGAGTGAGTGAGTGGATTTTGATAGCTTTCTCTTGCCTGAGCCTAGGTATTGCGGCAGGACCGCTGTTTAACAGTGTAAACCGTTTCATTTGAGTGAGTGTGTAAATGGGTGACTCTGAACAAGGGTACTTCCAAGGGCGCGCTTTTTTGTGCTGGCGCGCAGCCTTTCTGAGCCCCACTGCGCGTTTCGCAAAGTTTTTTGCACCCCCCTGTGGGCGCAGCAAGCAATTTTTGCGCTTTTTGCACAGCGCAATTTTTTTAATTTTTGTTAAAGCACTGGCCAATTTGGTCAATGGAAGTACCCTGCTCTGAACAATGCGCCCCTCTTCCAACAGCCTCTCAGTATGCTCCCCGATTCTCATGGGTATCACACAAGGTGTGTGTGTGGGGCTGTGTGTGGTGTGTGGGGCTTGGATATGCGGTCAAATTGCTTTCTTGTTTCTTTGGCTCATTAACTTATTGCTTCTTTGTCTCATTACTTTCTTGCTTCTTTGCCTCATTACTTTCTTGCTTTCTTGCTTCTTTGCCTCATTACTTATTGCTTCTTTGCCTCATTACTTATTGCTTCTTTGTCTCATCACTTTCTTGCTTCTTTGCCTCATTACTTTCTTGCTTCTTTGCCTCATCAACTTATTGCTTCTTTGTCTCATCAATTTCTTGCTTCTTAGCCTCATTACTTTCTTGCTTCTTTGCCTCATTAACTTATTGCTTCTTTGCCTCATTACTTTCTTGCTTCTTAGCCTCATTACTTTCTTTCTTCTTTGCCTTATTAACGTATTGCTTCTTTGCCTCATTAACTTATTGCTTCTTTGTCTCATCACTTTCTTGCTTCTTAGCCTCATTACTTTTTGCTTCTTTGCCTCATTAACTTATTGCTTCTTTGCCTCATTACTTTCTTGCTTCTTCGCCTCATTAACTTATTGCTTCTTTGCCTCATTACTTTCTTGCTTCTTAGCCTCATTACTTTTTTGCTTCTTTGCCTCATTACTTTCTTGCTTCTTTGCCTCATTAACTTATTGCTTCTTTGCCTCATTACTTTCTTGCTTCTTTGCCTCACTACTTTATAGCCCCCCCCCCCCCCCCCCCCCCCCCCCCCCCCGGGCGGTGGGGGGAAGCTAGTACCCACAAAGCCAGTACCCGCAAGCCAGATCTCCTCGGGTTTAGGGTTTAGGGGTTTAGGGTTTAGGATATAGGGTGTAGGAGATCTGGCTTGTGGGTACTGGCTTTGTGGGTACTAGCATCCCCCCCCCCCCCCCCGCCCCCTGTGAGTTTGATGATAGTTGGAAGACCCCTCATTCCTCAAACCCCCCCTTTCTTTGCTTTTGCTTGCAGGCTGCTAACCAGCCCATCAAAGCCTCTGCCGCAAAGATAAGTGAATGAGGTAAGCCTTGTCACTAGTTTGTTAGGATTTGACGGTCCCAAGGTACTGCTTTCAAAGATTATGTTTGGAACGTTCGTAAAGACACACCGTATTATGCATATTTAGGGAGCGGCAGGGGGGGGGGGGGGGGGGGGGGGGGGGGGGGGGGTAGCTGGGTAGCGCTACCTAGCGCTACTCGCGCTACCTGCCGTGCTCGCATAGCTGGTTTCGAGCTATTAATGACGGTAACTTGTCCTCAAAGTTGCTATTTGGTACCGATTTTGCATAGCTTTTCACAAGGAATCCGAATTTCGCACTCGCGAAGCGTGATTCCGTTCATACAGCAAGGTAACCCGGAGCCTGTCGCGACCTACCCTTTCTCATGGTAAGATTTTCAATTGCTACTTCTGGCTAAGTTAGCTCCCAGCTATTAGGACTAACCCAGCTATTAGGACTATAAGTCCTACTTTTGGCCGCGGTTAGGGCTACCTGCCGCTCCCTAAGCATATTACATGGAAAGGGCTTGTCTTGGGTCAAGGGTCTTGGGTCCAGGGTCTTGGGTCAAGGGTCTTGGGTCAAATATGGCCTGTCTCTGCAACGCCATTGGAACTGGATCCTCGGTTTCACTGGGTTGTGTCGGGGGAGACCCACCTCCTGGGGTGAAACTCCTTTCACACATAAAACAAGTTGTATGCAGCGTCGCATGCGACGCTAAAATTTGGTGGAGAGTGTTCGCGACGGAGCGATAGGTGGCAAGGGAAGCGAGTTAGTTACGAGACCGTTGGCTGACGTGTCAGGCTTTGTATCGGTCAAACGGTCGCGGTCGGTCGGTAGGTCAGTCGGACAAATGGACAAATGGGTAACCCTGGGGGCTCCCGCCCCCCAGAAGGGAGGGCGCCGCCACACAAAAAGGGCAATGTAATGCAATGTCATGTAATCGTCACTTTTCTTTCTTTGGGCAATGCGTCGGAACTTAAGAGACTCGGTGCGACCCCAGTGCGACGCGCTGTCCCCCTAGTTGGCCACACCTGGACTGTAAATGTACACACAGCCACCGGCCCTACCAGGACAACCCAGTTCTGGTACAGTGCTTGTAGCTATGATGTAGTCTGGCCAAGCTACAGGTCTTCTAACCAAAAAAACTTGCAGTTGTCTGATTTCGAGATTTCTGATTTCAAGACCCCCCCCCCCCCCCCCCCCCCCCCCCCCCCCACACACACACACACACACTCTGGCCCTACCTGGGCAATACAATTCTGGTACAGTGCTTGTAGCTGTGGCGTGGTCTGGCCTAGGTTCAGGTGCTCAGGCCAAGGAGGTCGCAGGTTGCCAGCCTGGACACCGACGACGATGTGACCCTGAAGGGTGGAGGGTCATGGTCGTGGTGGGGTGGGGATAAGGTAGGTAGGCAGGTGGTGGAGGTCAGGTGGTGGGGATAAGGTGGGGTAGGGTGGGGTGGGGTGGAGGGCATGGTCGTGGTGTGGTGGGGGTAAGGTCGTGTGGTGTGGTGTGGGGGAAAGGTGTGGTGTGGTGGGGTTGGGGTAAGGTGTGGTGGGGTTGGGGTAAGGTGTGGTGGGGTTAAGATGGGGTGGGGGTAAGGTGGGGTGGGGGTAAGATAGTGGGGTAAGGTAGGTAGGCAGGCAAATAGGCACATAGGTAGGTAGGTAGATAGGCATGTAGATAGGTAGGCAAGTAGGCACACAGTCAGGTAGGTATTTGTTAGATAGGCAGATAACTGTTGGTCATGACTTAGCCTGTTTCAGTGATACGATTGGTCTAGTGGTACACAAAATCGCTGAAACGAAGCGGGGTAGGGGGTTCGATTCCCCCTACGGTCACCCTGAGCGTTGCAGGTCGTTGTCAAGCGCAATGGTAGCTTGTCCAGTTGAGACGGTAGACCGTTCTCTACCCGCGTACGGCGGGTTCCCTTAATACCCTTAATAACACTTAATACGCCCCAACAGGCGTAATTACTACTGTTTTGTTGGTCAATACCTGCTGAAGTCCGGCATAGGGAGTGGAGCCTGTAAGCATCTCCCACATGATGATTCCAGTGGAGTAGATGTCTGACGCTTTTGACAAGTGTCCGCCGAAGACCTCGGGTGCCTTGGGTTGAGAAGGGCAGGTAGTGGTGTGTGTGTGTGTGAGTGGTGGTGGTGGTGTGTGTATGGGGGGGGGGGGGCTGGGGGCTTGGGTAGGTGGGGGCGTGTGAGTTGAGAAGGGCAGGTAGTGGTGTGTGTGTGGGGTGTGGGGGGGGGCTTGGGTAGGTGGGGCTTGGCTGGGGTGCTGGGTTGAGAAGGGTAGGTAGTGGGGTGTGTGTAGGGCGTGTGGGGTGTGTGGGGCTTGGGTAGGTGAAGAACAAAATAAAGGTGGGCGTAGGGCAAGGAGGGATACCATACCATACCACACCCTTCTCTCTCTCTCTCTCTCTCTCTCTCTCTCTCTCTCTCTCTCTCTTTCTCTGGTAAACGGTGATACACAACTGCATTGCGGTCCAGCATCTCTCTCTCTCTCTCTCTCTCTCTCTCTCTCTCTCTCTCTCTCTCTCTTTCTCTGGTAAACGGTGATACACAACTGCATTGCGGTCCAGCATCTCTCTCTCTCTCTCTCTCTCTCTCTCTCTCTCTCTCTCTCTCTCTCTCTCTGGTAAACGGCGATACACCATTGCATTGTGGTCCAGCCTCTGTCTGTCTGTCTGTCTGTCTCTGTCCCTCTGTCTCTCTTCTGAGAAAGCATACCTACCATATAGATGAGAGTCCCCTTTGCCGAGCCTGACATAGCATTGGAACCTGACACTACTCGAGACAGTCCGTAGTCAATAAGCTGTGGGGCAGTGGAATGGGTGGAGGTGGAGGTGGAGTTGAGTAGAGTCGACAGCTACAGAAAAAATAGATTTTAATGTCTAATTGTTTCCAGGGTTTATATGTGTTGAATTTATTACTTGTACTACTCGAGACAGTTCGCAGTCAAAAGCTGTGGGGCAGTGGAATGGGTGGAGGTGGAGGTGGAGGTGAGTCGAGCCGACAGGGAGTAATAGTACTTAGGGAAAAAAGAAATATTACAGTTGTACTACTCGAGACAGTTCGTAGTCAACAAGCTGTGGGGCAGTGGAATGGGTGGAGGTGGAGGTGGAGGTGAGTCGAGTCGACAGGGAGTAATAGTACTTAGGGAAAAAAGAACTAGTACAGTTGTACTACTCGAGACAGTTCGTAGTCAATAAGCTGTGGGGCAGTGGAATGGGTGGAGGTGGAGGTGGAGGTGAGTCGAGTCGACAGCTACAGAAAAACAATTGTTTTGGAACTCTATCATCTTCGGAGTTGGTATATGGTTAGACATGGCTTTAATCGACCTGTAGTCAAGAGGAAAGGGTCAGAAATTAAGTATCAAAATTGAGAAATGGTTGGGTGAGCTGAGCCCCTTGGGTTACACCCAGGGCAGGTACTTGGGCAAGATCTTCGGATGAGAGAGTTACGAAATAAAATTGGATGGCCCCAAGAGTTGGTATATGGTTAGATATGGCTTAAACCGACCTATAGCCAAAAGGAAAGGGCCAGAAATTAAGTATACAAAATTTGAGAAATGGTTGGGTGAGCTGAGCCCATCAAATCACTGACTAAGGCACTGGGTAAGACCAGGGAGACAGACAAACAAAACATCAGACAACGGGGTGACTCAATAGAAAAAAAAGAAAAAAAACCGACTAAGGCACTGGGTAAGAACGTGACAGACAAACAAAACATCAGACAATGGGGTGACTCAATACTTTAGGGAATGGCAATATGATATCATGTCATCATATGGCGCAGGCAGTCTGACTAGGCTAAAGTGACCAATTATAGACAATATCATATGATGCAGTTGGTATGGTATCATACTTGCCTTTGGTCAACATAATATGATATGCAGGGTCCCTATACACATACCACCACCATCATACAATCTCATTGGTCAACATTATATGATATACGGGGTCCTTATACACTTACCACCACCATCATACAATCTCATTGGTCAAAATTATATGATATGCAGGGTCCCTATACACATACCACCACCATCATACAATATCATTGGTCAACATTATATGATATACAGGGTCCCTATACACATACCACCACCATCATACAATATCATTGGTCAACATTATATGATATGCCAGGCCCTACATACATACCACCACCATCATACGATATCATTGGTCAACATAATATGATAATGCCGGTTCCTAAAAACATACCACCACCATCAGATGATGCCATTGGTCAACATAATATGATATGCCAGGCTCTACACACATACCACCACCATCATACGATATCATTGGTCAACATAATATGATAATGCCGGTCCGTTTAAACATACCACCACCATCATATGATGTCATTGGTCAACATAATATGATATGCCGGTCCCTAGGCACAAGGAGGGTAGTAGGCACACGAAGGTCACCGGGAGATCCTGACCCACGACCAATCACACCTGCAACACTGGCATTACACTGACCAGTCACTTGTCAACCACCTCTCAACCACCATTCACCTCTCAGCCACCTCTTAACCACCAGTCACCTCTCAACCACCTCTTAACCACCAGTCACCTCTCAACCACCAGTCACCTCTTGACCCCCTCCCTCCCTTCACCCATTAACTCCTCACCCTTCAACCCCGTACCGCCTGTCACCCGTTAACTCCTCACACGTCAACCCCGTACCGCCTGTCACCCGTTAACTCCTCACCCATTAAACCCGTACCGCCTGTCACCCGTTAACTCCTCATCCGTCAACCCCGTACCGCCTGTCACCCGTTAACTCCTCACCCATTAAACCCCGTACCGCCTGTCACCCGTTAACTCCTCACCTGTCAACCCCGTACCGCCTGTCACCCGTTAACTCCTCACCCATTAAACCCCGTACCGCCTGTCACCCGTTAACTCCTCACCCGTCAACCCCGTACCGCCTGTCAACCGTCTACCCCTCACCTTTTAACCCCATACCGCCTGTCAACCGTCTACCCCTCACCATTTAACCCCGTACCGCCTGTCACGCGTTAACTCCTCACCCGTCAACCCCGTACCGCCTGTCACCCGTCTACCCCTCACCTTTCAACCCCGTACCGCCTCTCATCCGTTAACTCCTCACTTGTCAACCCCGTACCGCCTGTCACCCGTTAACTCCTCACCCCTTAACCCCGTACCCACACACCAGTCACCTCTTAACCCCGCCACCTGTTAACCCCGTACCCACACACCTGTTAACCCCCTCCCCCTGTCACCCGATAACCTTCCCTCACCCCTTAACCCCGTACCCACACACCTGGACAGCGAATCCTCTTCGGTCACTTCTAGATCCCTTGAGCAACCTGCAAGGCAGGCGGGTGGATGAGTGAGGGGGGATATTGGTGCTTCGTGCTTATTGGATATGAGGGGGGATGTCGGTGCGTATTGGGTGGCTGTTGGGTGGTTATTGGGAGGCTGTTGGGTGGCAGGCGGGTGGATGAGTGAGGGGGGATATTGGTGCTTAGTGCTTATTGGATATGAGGGGGGATGTTGGTGCGTATTGGGTGGCTGTTGGGTGGTTACTGGGTGGCTGTTGGGTGGCAGGCGGGTGGATGAGTGAGGGGGGATATTGGTGCTTAGTGCTTATTGGATATGAGGGGGGATGTTGGTGCGTATTGGGTGGCTGTTGGGTGGTTATTGGGTGGCTGTTGGGTGGCAGGCGGGTGGATGAGTGAGGGGGGATATTGGTACCCACTGGGTGGCTGTTGGGTGGTCATTGGGTGGCTGGCGGGTGGATGTGTGAGGGGGGATGTTGGTGCTCGCTGGGTGGCTGTTGGGTGGCTGTTGGGTGGTTGTTGGGTGGCTGGCGGGTAGGTGAGTGAGGGGGGATATTGGTACTCACTGGGTGGCAGGCGGGTGGATGAGTGAGGGGGGATGTTGGTGCGTATTGGGTGGTTGTTGGGTGGTTACTGGGTGGATTTTGTGGGAAGTGGGTGGATGAGTAAGGGGGGATATTGGTGCTTATTGGGTGTGTGGGTGTGGTGTGGGGGTGTGAGGGGGGATATTGGGTAGATGTTGTGTGGATGTTGGTGGTTATTGAATGGATGAGTGAGGTAGGATATTGGTGACTATTGAGTGCAGGGTACTACATGACGCAATTTTGTAAGCCCCCTCTGGGCGCAGCTCGCAGGTTTCTGTTTTCAGTTTAGTCAAAAGTGCAACCCAAAAGGAGGCAGTTGCGTCAAAAGCGCGACCCAAAATGACTAAATGTAGCACCCTGATTAGGTAGCTGTTTGGTGGATGTTGGGAGGATATTGGGGCAAGGGGGTGAATAGGTGAAGGAGGGTGAGGGGGTTCAGGGGGTGAAAAGGGTGAGGGGGGTGAATGGGTGAGGGGGGGGGCGAAGGGGGTCAATGGGTGCAGGGGCGAGGGGGTGCAGGGGGTGAGAGAATAAGCCTGTCATCCCCCCCACAAACACCCCCCACCCCCCCTTCCCCCAACTGGTGCACTAGAACCAACCCTGGCACCCCCCCCCCCCCCCATGGCCCTCCCAGTCCCCTCTCCTCTCCCTCCTCTCTCCCTTTCTCCCTCCCCTGCTCCCCCTCCCCTCCCCCTTCTCTCACACCCGTCAACTTACACATTGGCAGGCTTGATGTCGCTATGCACCACATCCAGTCGGTGGATAGGCCCTGCAACATCCCCCTGACTGTGTGGAGCATGGCGCGGTACCTGTCAGCTTTAGCTGTTCGTTGGTTCTACCTGTCCTATTGGCTACGCAACCTATCGCGTCTGTCCTTCCCCGTAACCTAAGGGTTCCGGGGTTTGCCGTCAGGACTCCTCTCTCAAGAGGCGTCCCTCGGCTCTTTTAACTGTCCAGTTGTCTAAACACTTCGTTCCTGGTCTCCTCACGTCCTCTGAACTCTGTCAGGTTATAGGTCTCATCAGTTGCGCTAAAGCGTACGCCACTGCGGACGTTGAGAAGCTCGGCATCATGTCGTCAGTCAACCTGTCGATGATTAAGGACCTCGCCAAACTCGACTACGAGAATTACGAGGAGTGGCTGTTCAATGTCATTCCTGCGTTACGTTTGGCGAACCTTGGCAACCATGTTGTCCCGAGCGCTGTGCCTGCAGTTGCACAGTGGCTACAACGTCGTGTTACGGCTGGATCGACCCTCCCGACAACAAGCGGGAGCGCCTTCAACCATGCGGTCAATGTGGACACGCGCTGGCGGGGTAAACCTGGCCGGCCATTTCATCGCTCTATTTCTCCGCCCAGGGGCTCTGCCCACGCTGGAGGAGCCGGACCTTCGGCATCGTCTGTGACCGCTGGAGTCCTCGCTGCCGGTGGCTCTGTTTCAATGAGGACCTTCGGCCCTACAGGAAGCTCCGGCAGGCCTACTCCTGCCGATCTGGAGGAGCGAGCTAGGAACGAGCCTCTCCCTGAGGACTCGTCTGAGGACTCTTCTGTGACAGGCATTGCTGGTGAAGAAGGTGGAGGTGAACCGGGGATTGATACTGAGAATGCCGCCAGGCGTTCTTGGGTCAATCCCCTCGCGGGTAAGACGTCCGCGAGTGCAGTGCTCAAGTGGGATTTGAGGGGTGACCCTGATTTGATTCCGTTGACGGAGGAAGAGATGGATAGGAATGTAGAGGCGTACCGAGTTGAACTGAATCAGCAGATGTCAAAATTGCAGCGCCTCAAGCAGGCTTCTAGGACACCCCTGCCTCCTGTTGACTTTCATTTCCCTGATCGTGTTTCTGATGCTGAGGCCATCAGGGCTCTAGATGGGGCTGAGGCCAGGCTTAGGTTACATGATGGCTCTGATGTGTGGGTTAGCAATGAGGAAAAGGCTTTTTCCTACATGTTACTCACAATGAGCAAGGAGTTACAGGAGGTCTTTAGGCACTATGGTTCTTGTCAGGAGATCTATGATGAGGTGGAGTCGTGGGCAGTGCAGCATGCTCGTAGATTGGGACCGAAACTGGTAGCTGATTTGAGGGCGGTTCAGATGACCTACTCTGAATCCCCTACAACCTATTTCAATAGGGTGAAAAGGTTGGCACTCATGCTACTCAAATCGGGTACAACAGTTTCCGAATTTCAATGTATTGAGATCGCGATCGCTGGTGCATCTCATCCTCGATTTTCTGGTTTGCTGACCATGTTCAGTGGTCCTGAGTTTGTTGAGAATCAGATCACGTTTGCTGAAGTGCAATATCGTTATGAGTCCATAGACACAGCAAACCAGAGGCTGCTGTCTAATCACCCTCACTACCCACCATGGGTCAAATCAACCCCCACTCACCTACCCTCCCCTTTGCCAGCAATGGCTGCTGCAGGATTACCTCAGGGCAGTGGAGTGCCGCAGTGCATCTACTGCCCTCGCCCTGGACACGCTTCGGAAACTTGCTGGACGCAGTTCCCGAAGCTTCGCCCTCGTGGTGCTGCTCGTGGAGGTCGTGGCGGTCAGAAGAAGCCACCACCACGAGGTGGAGGAGGAGCTGCACCAGTCAGCCGTGCTGAATATACCGCATTGATGGCTCAGATGGCTCTACTTGCAAAGAAGTGAGATGCAACCCCCCCCCTTACCCGTTCTCATTAGTGTTGAAACAGCCTGGGCGCCTGCTCAGGCTGATGATTGTGTCGAAGCTACCTGGTACTTAGACAGTGGGGCTAGTCGGAGTTTGACTGGGGACGTCACCCTCTTTAAATCCATCAGATATCAGGCAAATTGCCCCTCTGTTAGATTTGGAGATGGTGTTGTTCAGCAGGCAGTTGGTATTGGAACCATTGAACTATGTAATGAGTGGCTTGAGGCCCCCATTACCATCGACAATGTGCTCTACATACCTAATTGTCCTGTTAACCTTCTCAGTGTAAATGCTACGGCTAGGTCCCAGGGTTGTATCATTAGTTTTGATGCAGATCGTTGTATTGCCACCAGAGGGTCTAGAACTCTTTGGACTGTTCCAGCCACCACGTCTGGTGTTTACCACTTCGAATCGGTACACTGCCCTGTCCCTGATTCTCATCCGCGGGCGTCGCGAGTTCGACCCTCTCCTGCGGCGTTTTCTGCTGAAACTGTTACTCCTGGTCAAGGCGATCCTACAGTTACTTGTCGTGGCAGTGCGAAACTGTGGCACCGCAGATTTGGCCATCCTGGTCAACCTGCTATGCACATGTTATCGCACTCCGGCACTGTTACTGGCGGACCCAACTTTACCAGGGCTGCACTTCAAAAGTTCTCACAGGACCCTTGTGATGCATGTTGTTTGGGTAAGGCCATACGCAAACCATACCCAAATCGTACTAGGAATACTCACGCGCCGCTCGAATTGATACATATTGATATCATGGGGCCGTTCAGTGCTGGGTTGAGAGGGGAACTTTATCTTCTTGTCATAGTTGATGATTTTTCTGGGTGGAGTGCGGTTATTCCGATTAGACTGAAATCGGATGCTGCATGGCAGATCCAATTTACGATTAAGAAGTGGAGTGCGGAACTTTTAGGGGTAGCATTTCGAACGCTTAGGGGGGACCAAGCAAAAGAGTTTTTGGTCAAATGGTTTGTTGACTGGCTTCATGAGGTAAATGCGACGTACGAACATAGTAGCGTGTATTGCCCACAGCAAAACGGGGTTGCTGAGAGGTTCAATGGGGTAGTTGCTGCTATGGCTCGTACGATGCTGATAGAATCAGGGATGAGCAAGGGTTTCTGGCCCTATGCCTTCTTGACTGCTTCGTACCTTCGAAATCGGTTACCCACAAAGACGAAAGATGGAAAGACTCCGTATGAGCTTTTCTATCAGCGCGTCCCCGAGGTGTCCCACCTCCGCGTCTTTGGGTGTATAGCCTATGTAACCCTACTAGATGGGAAGAAGCGGGGGAAATTAGATCCTAAGAGTATCCAGGGTAGACTGGTGGGGTATAGTGTGGTGTCGAAGGCCTACCAGGTCTGGATTCCAAAGTTGCAACAAAGTGATTGAGGCTCGTGACGTGACCTTTTTTGAGGGCACTGGCCCAGTGCCCGTCGATGGCAATTGGTGTATGATGGGAGTTCTTTTGCTTCTGGTTCTCCCTTGGCCGTCACTGAGGGGCGTACTGAACGGCAGCATTAGAATATCTTCTACAGGACTCAGGGCAGATGGAAAACAGATGTGGGAGCAGTTTTCCATATGAACCTACGTTCTCGGCAGGCTGCTGCCCCAATGTCTCCCCTGTTTTTGTGCCTGACACTAAGACTGCGGAAATTATTCCGACTCGCTGCCTTCCATTCTCTATCCTCCCACCCTCTGTCCTGGCTGTTAGTGATTTAAGGGGAGAAGGTGGAGCTAGCGGCCTAGATAAAATTGTAGAGACTCCTTTCCTTGTTAGTGGTAACCCATTGTTCGAGCCTGAGGTTCTGCAGCTTCCTATTGCTCGGATGAGCAAACTGCCTAGTGACTTAGGTAATGTTGACTCTAGTGATACAGCCAGTGATTCTACTCTAGCGTCTGCTATGAGCATGCCAGCCCAGGTTGGATTGGGTTAGGTGATGTGGGAGATGCGCCGGACGTTCGACGTCCAGAGCTACCTCCTGGGAGAGTGATACAATCACTGCTCTCAAAGGTTACACCTCGGGAGCCTCGTCCACCCCCTCTTCCTTCTGCTCTTGGAGTTTAGATCAAGTGGGAGGATGCGTGGGGAGGTTCCTGAGTTTGGTTTATTAGATGAATCGGTATTGAAGCGATACCCTTCAGTGCCAGATGTTACGGTTCCTGATGTTTTAGTTCCTTCCCCTTCTCCTTCTATTGCTGGGTGATACTTCTGATGACGTGGAGCGATCCCCTCCATCCCCGTCTGTTGATGGTTCTGCAGAAGAGGTACCAGAACCAGTTGGTGCTGCTTTTATCTCCATCCAGTGTGAGCTTTCTTATGCTCAAGCTATAGCGCTCGATAACCCTGAGAGGGAAGAGTGGCAGCTAGCAATGAGAGATGAAATCGCTTCCTCGAGGGTCATGGTACTTGGATTCTGGAGCCTCATCCTGGGGATGAGTACAGACTTATGTCTGCCAGATGGTTATCTTTACTAAAAAGTTGGTTAAGGATGGAAGAGTGGAGCGCTACAAAAGCGCGTTTTGTGGCTAGAGGTTACATGCAGCGTCCTGGTATTGAGTACGACCAGACTTTTGCTCCGGTCACCTCTAAAGCGACTTTGAGGGTGTTACTTGCAGGTGTTTGTTCATCGTAAGATGTTCCTCCAGGCAAATTGATGTGAAGACTGCATTCCTTCATGGAGTGATAGATCCCAACCTCAAATTGTACTTGAGGCAGCCTGACGGCTTCATCAAGGTTGGGCCTAATGGAAAACCCCTGGTTTGTCGCATTGTGAAGAGCTTGTATGGATTTGAAGCAGGCCCCTAGAGCTTTGGCATGACAATGTCCCTGCAGGTTCTTCGCCTTGCAGGTTTCCGACCGACGCTCTCTGATCCAGCACTTTTTTGTGCGCCTGGATGCTGATGGCCTGTGGTCCTGGGTCCCTGACATATGTCGACGACTTTTTGGATTGCTGTTGATGAGCTCGTGCTCTATGATGCACTTATTACCATCTTGCGTAATAACGGGTGGGGTTATTACAGAAATGGGAGTACCTGACAGTTCTCTCTTTTGGACTGTAATGTTACCTTGATGATGAGGGCGGTTGTGTGAAGATGTACTCAGTCAGCATAAATGCTATTAATGGATGGTTGACGGTTCAAGCTTAATGCAGGGGAAGAGAAGTTGAAGGCTACGTCTGAGGTGCCCATGGTGTCTAAGTCAGTTACAGTTTATGCCATTGGCAGTCCTGTTCTACCTAACAACACTTTGTACGCATCTCTGGTTGGTAGCCTCATCTACTTGTCCACGTGCACAAGACCTGATATTGCTTTTGCTGTTAGTCAACTTTCTAGATTCACAGCAGCACCTACTCAGGCTCACTGGAATGCAGCTCTGAGGGTTCTGGGTGTACCTTCGCAAGCATACTTATATTGGTATTGCCTACACTCATGACCCAAAATTTGAGCTCCTTGCTTACAGTGATGCATCTTTTGGTGAGGATCCGGAGGACAGGAGATCTCAAACTGGTCTTGCTTTTCTGGTAGCTTCTGTGGAATTGTCAATTGGGTATCCAAGCGACAAATCACCCCTGCAGTTAGTACTGGGGAAGCTGAGTATCAAGCTTTGGGCTGGTTGTGCGAGGGAAGTTCAGTGGCTTCAAGCATCTTAGGGTAGACCTGGGATTGCCTGTTCACTTGATTACTATCAAATGTGATGCACGGTAGCTCTGTCCTGGACAGAGGACTACAAGCTTGAAAAGCAAGGCTAAACACATAGATATAATGCATCACTACATCAAGGATTTGGTTTCTAAGCAGCGCATCGGTGTTACTAAGGTGCATACCTCCTTGCAGTTGGCTGATACTCTTTCACTAAGCCTCTCCCCGCAGAGGTTTTTTGGAGTATGAATGGTATGCTTGGTTTGGTCAAGTACAAGCTTCGCCTAGGTTTTATTGATTTTTACAGTGATTTTTTCTGCAGTTCAGGTTTGTGCTCTCTGCGGGAGTCGCGGGTTTCGATGCCCACCTGCGGTGATTTCAGAATATTAATTTGCTTCAGGTCTACTGCCCTTGCTTCACCTCGAGTGTTGTACGACTCCAATCCTGTAGCGATGGTGAATGGGTATGTAGTTTGTATAGACCTGTCGCACTGGATTTTGGGGTTGATTTTTACCTTCGAGTCTCTGGTCATGACTACCTCGCTGGTAGTCTGTTTTGGAATTATTATTATTTTTTGTTTGATTTCCCCTCTTTTGGTAGAAAATTGCACCTGGTTTTGGGGATTGTTACACCTGTGGTCCAAGGATGGAGCCTGCAAGGTTCTGAGTAACTGTTTTACCTCTTTAGCCCTGATTGGCTTAAATAGAGTTGCTTCAGTTAGGTGGAGTGTGGTACTGTATTCTGCGCTCTTTCCCTCCCTAGATGAAACATTTTGAGGTTGGTTAAATCTTAGAATGATATTGGAAGTATCGGTGTCGCCCTTGAGGATGTCTCTCTCTCTCTTAGATTTAATTTTCTGCTTGCTTTTGAGTTTCAGATTTCTTTTTCGAAGTTTATTGTTAAAGGTTTGAAAGTATAATTTCCTTGACAGTTAGAACAGGTGGAGTGTCAGCTTTAGCTGTTCGTTGTTCTACCTGTCCTATTGGCTACGCAACCTATTCGCGGTCTGTCGCTTCCCCCGTAACCTAAGGGTTCCGGGGTTTGGCCCGTCAGGACTTTCTCTCTCAAAGAGGCGTCCCTCGGCTCTTTTTAAACTGTCCAGTTGTCTAAACACTTCGTTCCTGGTCTCCTTCAAGTCCTCTGGAACTCTGTCAGTACCTCCTAATCGGCCCCCCCAGCTTCCCTGCCCCACTAAACTCCCTACTCTCACGCCTGTCAACTTTAACGACAGCATGCAGGCCTTTTGATGTCGCCATGCACCAACGCCGATCCAGTCGGTGCAAGTGTCGCGTCAAGGCCCTGCAGACATCTCCCCGGTGACTGTTGCGGAGCATGGCGCGTAGACGCAATCGGCCCCCCTACCCTCTCCCTCCTCCCCCTCCCCCTCTCTCACACCCGTCAACTTACACATTGGCAGGCTTGATGTCGCCATGGCAATCGCACATCCAGTCGGGCAAGTGGCCTCAAGGCCGTGCAACAATCTCCCTGACTGTGGCGGCAGCAATGCGCGCAGGTACCACAAATCGGCCCCCTCCTCCTGCCCCCTACCCCTCTCTCACGCCTGTCAACTTACACACATTGGCAGGCTTTGATGTCGCCATGCACCACATCCAGTCGGTGCAAGTGTCAAGGCCTGCAACATTTCCCTGACTGTGCGGAGCATGGCGCGGTAACCAAAATGGCACGCGCATATCGGCCTCAAGCTGCATTGCCTAATAGAAGGTACGTAAGACCCCCGCACAGGTTGGAAATGGCCTTGCTCAGGCAGCCCCAGTCACAATACTCTAAGATAACTGCGGGTGGTAGGTGGTGGGTGTGTGGTAAGGGGTGTGGAGTGGTGGTTGGGTGGGTGTGGTGGTGTGGTGCGTTGTGGTGGTGTGGTGGTGTGGTGTGGGGAGGGTGTGGTGTGGTGGGTGGTGGGTGGGTGTGTGTGGTGGTGGGTGTGGTGGTGGTAGTGGTGGTCGTAGGATACTCTCTAAGATAACCATGCGGGTGGTGGGGTGTGGTGTGGGGTAGGGTGGGTAAGGGTGGTGGGTAATGGGTAGTTTGTTGGGTAGTGTGTTTGGATAGTGTGTTTGGGTAGTGTGGGTTAGTTACGTGGGTGGTGGGTGGTTTGGGTGGGTAGCGGTGGTGGGATGGTGGTGGGTGTTGTATGGGTGTGGTAGTGGTGGTGGGTAATGGGTAGTGGATGTGGTGGGGTAGTAGATGGGTAGTGGGTAGTGGATGGTGGTGGGTAGTTGAGACTAGTGGGATGGTGTGGGTAATGGGTGGGTTTGGGTAGTGAGTTGGGTTGGGTTAGTGGGGCCATGGGTCTTGGATAGTGGGGGTGGGTTGGGTGTGGGTGGGGTTTGGGTAATTCTGGGGCTGGGTAGTGGAGAGACTGGTGGTGAATAGTGGGTGGTTTAAATGCACAGGGATGGTGGGTATAGTTGGGGATGATGGGGAGAAGGAGAGGGTGTGGGGGTGGAGAGTGGGTGCTTTGGGTGCGGGACAGGTGCGATCATGGGGGCGATGGATTGTCAATCAACCCCGCAATTACAAAATGGAAGATACTGTGAGTGTGGGGAAGCAGGAGATGGTGGGGGGTTGGTTGGCTAATTGGTTGGTTGGTGGGGGTTGGTTGAAGGTGGGTTGGCTCATTGGTTGGTTGGTGGGGGTTGGTTGAGGTTGGGCTTTTGTGCTTCTGATTGCGTGGATATTGGGCTAGTTGGTTGAGCGTGTGTGTGTTTGGTGGGGGTTGGTTGACTTTTTTGCATGGATATGGTTGGTTGGTTAAAGGTTGAGGTTTCGCAGGATTGGCCATTGGATAGGTTGGTGGGGGTTGGTTGGATTTTTGCTTGGATATTGGTTGTTGGTTGGTCTGGTTGAGATTGGGATTGCTATTGGGTGGATGGTTAAGGGTGGTTGGCTATTGGGTGGTGTGTGGGGGTTGGTTGGATATTGCATGGCTATTTGTTGTTTGTTTGAGGTTGGTTGGCTATTGGTTGGTTGGTTGGTGGGGGGGTGGTGGCTATTGCATGGCTATACGGGTGGGTGGTTGTGGTTGGTTGGCTATTGGGTGGTTGTGGTTGGTTGGCTATTAACTGCTTGGCTTTTGGTCGGTTCCGAGGCCATCCCTGCTGACAAAAGATTCCGATGGCTGAAGTATGTTTAGGGATAGGCAATATGAGTATCATACAAGTATCATATGATGCCTGCAGTCTGACTAGGCATAAAGTTACCGATTTATATACACAATATCATATAATGCAATTTGTATGATATCATATGATATCATACTCGCCTTTGGTCAAAAAATCATATGATATGCGATCCCTATAGTATGTTCAACGATTTTTTAGCGGAGGCCCTCCCTTCTGGTGGGGCGGGAGCCTCGCCGGGGTCACCCCCTTCGTCCGTTTGCCTGTCCGACCAAGACTGACACGTCAGCCAACTGTCTCATAACTAACTGCCTTCGGTCAGCTACGTTTCCGTTGCACCTGTCGTTCTGTTGCAACACTCTCTGCAATTCTCCGCGTAGCTTGCTACGCTGCATAGGACTTGTACATTTCCAATTTTAATTCTAACCACTGTCAAGTAGTCCCCTGACTTGGCCCCCACACAAAACAAGAAGCCCCACCACGTGATGGTGATGCTAGCTGGCGTACCGTTCATATCAGGGTTCCCATCATTCATGCTGACAAAAAGATTCTTGCTTTGCTGCAGTGTGTTCTTCATCGATTTATAAATACCCAATTGTCTCACTCACTGTCAAGTAGAATCCCTTGACTTGGCCCCCACACAAAAAACAGGTGTCCCACCACAATGATGGTGATGCTACTGGCGTACGGTTTGTATCAGGGCTCCCAATGCGTTCATGAGGACAAAAGATTACGCTCACACTGTAGTGTGGTCTTCACTATTTTCAATCCCCAATTGTCTCACCGCTACTGTCAAGTAATCCCCTGACTTTTGGCCCCTCCCACTGCAAAACAACAAGTCCTCGCACGTGATGGCGATGCTAGCTGGCGTGCGTTCATGGCAGTGGCTCCCGAAATCCATCCCACGCTGACAATAGGAGTCGCGCTCGCTGAAGTTTGTTCTCTGAGTTCTTGTCCTCCTTATCGTTATCCTCGTCCTCGGGGTTGGCATCAAACCTAACGGGTTTCGAAACTTCGCACACCTGCCACACACAAGGGTTTAGGGTTTAAGGTTTAGGGTTTATGGTTAACGTTTAGTACAGACAATCATTGCAAATACAATCAAACACAAATAATGTTTCCTCGTCCTCGGGGTTGGCATCAAACATAATGGGTTTCGAAACTTCGCACACCTGCCACACAACAAGTAACCAAGCACAATCATATTGCAAATACAATCACAACACATATATGCAAATACAATCACATACACATGCAAAAACAACAAGGGTTGGAGTTAAACCTAATGGTTTTGAAACATCGCACACCTGCCACACAAGTGCACACAATCATTCCAAATACGAGCACACACGCATGCAAATACAATCACACAAACGTATGCAATTACAATCACACAAATGCAAATACAATCACACATATATGCAAATACAATCACACACATGCAAATACAACAAGGGTTGGCATCTAACCTAATGGGTTTCGAAACTTCGCACACCTGCCACACACAAGTGCACACAATCATTACAAATGCAATCACATACACATGCAAATACAACAAGGGTTGGCATCTAACCTAATGGGTTTCGAAACTTCGCACACCTGCCACACACAAGTGCACACAATCATTACAAATGCAATCACATACACATGCAAATACAACAAGGGTTGGCATCAAACCTAATGGGGTTTTTTCGAAAACTTTGCACACCTGCCCACACACGAGTGCACACAATCATTACAAATGCAATCACATACACATGCAAATACAACAAGGGTTGGCATCTAACCTAATGGGTTTCGAAACTTCGCACACCTGCCACACACAAGTGCACACAATCATTACAAATGCAATCACAAACACATGCAAATACAACAAGGGTTGGCATCAAACCTAATGGATTTCGAAACTTTGCACACCTGCCACACACAAGTGCACACAATCATTACAAACGAAATCACACACGCATGCAAATACAATCACACAATCATTGCAAATACAATCACACATATATATGAAAATACAATCACATACACATGCAAATACAACAAGGGTTGGCATCAAACCTAATAGGTTTCGAAACTTCGCACACCTGCCACAACCAAGTACAATACCATAGAAGCGGCACGCCTCACAATGCATTTTTGATCATGCGTGAACAAAGATACAATCAAACACACATGCAAATACATACGTACTCACAACACACGCGAGCACACAAACCCACACAGAACACTACCACACACAATTCACACGGGAACCGAAAGAAGGAGTACACACACATGGAAATACACATGTACTCGGCTGCAACACACACACGTGCACACGAACCCACAAAGGACACTGGCACACACAATCCACACACACACAGTAGACACACATGCAAATACATATGCACTCACAACACACACGAGCACACAAACCCACAAAGAAAACTACCACACCCAACGCGCACAGCCACAAATAGATACATTGCACACACAGACACATGATATACTCATGCAAATACATATGTACGCACAACACACGCGAGCACAGAAACCCACACAGAACACTGCCACATACTACCACACACAAAGCACACAGACACAGTAGACACACATGCAAATACATATGCACTCACAACACACACGAGCACACAAACCCACACAGAACACTGCCACACACAATGCACACAGACACAGTAGACACACATGCAAATACATATGCACTCACAACACACACGAGCACACAAACCCACACAGAACACTGCCACACACAATGCACACCGATACAAATACATATGCACTCACAACACACGCGAGTACACAAACCCACACACTACCACACACGCACAGACACAGTACACACACATGTAAGTACATATGCACTCACAACACACGCGAGCACACAAACCCACTCAATAACAGTGGCAGACAGCACACACATAAACAGTACACACACATGCAAATGCATATGTACTCACAACACACACGAGTACACAAACCACACAGAACACTGCCACACACAATGCACACAGGCACGCACAGACACATTACACACACATGTAAATGCATATGTGCTCACAACACACACTCTGCAAGCACACAAACACACACAGAAACAACCGCTCACAATGTGCGCACATTACACAAATATAAGCATTGCACGCAGACACACAACCATTACAAACTCATGCTAGATACATATGTACTAACAACACACATGAGTAC
The DNA here is from genome assembly GCA_022414725.1 of Microglena sp. YARC. Classification (NCBI taxonomy): domain Eukaryota; kingdom Viridiplantae; phylum Chlorophyta; class Chlorophyceae; order Chlamydomonadales; family Chlamydomonadaceae; genus Microglena; species Microglena sp. YARC. The sequence continues at coordinate 61,032 of JAJSRW010000068.1, forward strand.
ACAGACCACATAGACCCACACAAACTTGTTCTCTATGTGACAATACTTGGATGTCAGTTTAAAGTAGCGTAAAACAGACCCACACAGTACACATGTACATCAACACACGTGAGTACTCAAACCCACACACTACTACACCACAAATAGCACACAGGCACGCACAGACACATTACACACGTATGTAGATACATATGTCACTCACAACACACACGCGATAACACTTACACAAACACAGAACAGTGCCACACCAATGAAATAAACAATCGACAGAGTGCCACACACAATGCACAGACACAAATAGAAACATTACACACACAAACACAGTACACACACTCATGCAGATATATATGTGCTGACAACAAACGCGAGTACACAAACCCACACAGACCCACACAGAACAGTGCCACACACAATGCACACAGAAACAAATAGAAACATTACACACACAAACGGCTCGGCAACACGTACACACACTCATGCAGATACAGATTGTACTGACAAACAAACGCGAGTACACAAACCAACACAGAGAACAGTGTGCCACAAACCTTGGTGACAAACTTGGATGTCAGGTTAAAGCAGCGCAAACACAGACCCACACATTACACATGTACTCACAACGCACGCAGTACACAAACCCACGCAGTACACCAACAAAAACAGGACAGTGCCACAAACCTTGGTGACAAACTTGGATGTCAGGTTAAAGCAGCGCAAACACAGACCCACACAGTACACATGTACTCACAACGCACGCAGTACACAAACCCACGCAGTACACCAACAAAAACAGGACAGTGCCACAAACCTTGGTGACAAACTTGGATGCCAGTTTAAAGCAGCGTTAACACAGACACACACAGTACACGTGTACTCACAACACACGCAGTACACAAACAAACACAGGACAGCGGTACACACCTCTGACAAACTCACAACACAGACACACACACGTAACACAAAACAAAACACAGGACAGCAGTACACACCTCTGACAAACTCAACAACACACACACACACACGTACACAAACAAACACAGGACAGCGGTACACACCTCTGACAAACTCACACACACCACACACACACACGTACCAACATAACACAGGACAGCGGATACACAACCTCTAACAAACTCACAACACACTACACACATCACACACACGTACAACACATACAAACATAGGACAGCGTAACACACTCTGTCACAAAGCACACCACACACATTACACAAAAAACACAGGTAGTCAGCTCTGAGAACAAACTCAAACGCACACACACACATACACAAGGACACTGCGTACACACAACAAACTCACAACACACACACACACTCACAACACACAAGCACACAGTACACAAACAAACACAGGACAGCGGTACTTACACCTCTAACAAACTCGACACACACACAACACGTACACAAACACACAGGACAGCCGGTACACACCATCTATATACTCAACAAACACACACGTCACAAACAAACGATTAGGAACGGAAGTTCCTGCACACACACAAATCACACGTACACAAAACAAACATAGGACGGAACAGCGGTACACACCGTCTAATCAAACTCACAACAGAGACACACACGGTTACACACCTCTGACCAAACTACAACACACACCGCGCGTACCAACATAAAATACTAGGACAAGCCGGTAGCACGACAGTAGGACAGCGTACATCAACAAACAGACAGACACCACACTCTGACAAACTCACATTATCACAAACACACCACACACACGTACCACATAACATATCGATCACATAGGACAGTCCGTGTACACACCTCTGAACAAAACTCACGGTACGAACTCTACACACAGCCACACACACACACAGCAACGGACACCCAGGACAGCCACACGTAACCAAACAAACATCAGGACAGGGTAACACACCTCTCACAACCTTCACAATCACACACACACACACAGCGTACTCAAACTCATAGGACACGCGGTACACACCTCTAACAAGACTCACAGATCGCAGCACAACACGTACACAAACAAACACAGGACAGCCGTCACATCACCTCTGACAAAGCTTCCAAACTAACACACAACACAACACGTAATCACAAACAAACAAGCGTTACACACCTCTAACAAGGACTCACAACACAGCACAAAGGACACACACAACGTAGCAAAAACATAGACAGCTGGTAACATTTCCACCATCTAACAAAACTCACAACACACACACACACACACGTACACAAACAAACACAGGACAGCGGTACACACCTCTTACAAACTCACAACACACACACTGCAGAACGACACAAAACAAACACAGGACAGCGGTACCACACCTCATCCTCTGACAAACTCACAACAACACACAACGTACACAAATCAAACACAGCACAACAACACCTCTACACAAACTCACAACACACACACACGTACACATAACACAAACATTAGGACAGCGGTACAGGGGACACCTCTAACAAACTCACAACACACACACACACAACACACGTACAAAACATAAACATAGGACAGCGGTACACACCTCTAACAAACTCACAACACACACACGTACACAAACAAACACAGCAGGAAGCGGTACACACTCTCTGAACAAACTCTACAACACACACACACACACACATGATGAGTGCGTACACAAACAAAACAGCAGGACCGTCGGGTTACATTCTAAACTACAACACGTCACTCACATACACAACAAACACAGGACAGCGTACAAGGCACCTTCGTAACAAACTCACAACACACCACGTACACAAAACAAACACACGAGACAGGCGGTACATTATATACCTCTGACAAACTCACAACACATGCACACACAACACGTAACAAACAAACACAGGACAGCGTAGCACACCTCCGACAAACTACACATGAGCAACACCAATGTCAACACAACAATACAACAAACAAACACAGGAAGCGGTAGGACGCACCTGCTAAAAACTCACAAACACACAACACATACAACAAAGCAAACATAGGACAGCGATACCGCATGAGCGAGGTACTCTAACAAACTCAACACACACACACACTGTACAGAACAAACACAGGAAAGCGGTACACACCTTCTGATAATCTCACAACACGACGACACACACGTACACAAAACTAAACACAGGACAGCAGTAGCAACACCTCCGACACAACATTCCAACAACACACACAGACACGGTACATCAAACAACACAGACAGCGGGTAACACAACCTCTGAACAAAACTCACAACCACACACACAACACGTACACAAACAAACAAAGGACAGGCGTTACACCTCGACAAACTCACAACAACACAAACACAACACACGTACACAAACAAACACAGACAAGCGGTACAACACCTCTGACAAAAACTCACAACACACACACATGACAACGGTCACAACAAACACGAACAGGCGGTAACATCAACCTCTAACAAACTCTACAACACACGCACGTACATCAAACAAACACAGAACACGGCGGTTTGCAACAACCTCTACACAAACTCAAAACACACACACACGTACAACAAACAAAACACAGGACAGAGGCAGCAAAAACCTCGTGACTAAACTTAGGATGTCAGTTGGGAGCAAGCGAGTTCAAAGCAGGCGGACCTAGGTTGGGATGTGACAGCTCGCTAGTAGCAACAAGGGGGGTAGGGGTGGGGGTGAGATGGGTTTTTGGTGGATGTTGTGGTGTGTCCATCTCCTAGTTAGCTTGCCAGGGGTGTGGGGTGTGGGTGGGGTGTGGGTGTGGGCGGTGGGGTGGGGGTGAGATGGTTCTTTAAGTTGGTTGGATGTTGGTGGGTTTGACAGCTTAGTAGCACAAGGGGTATGGGGGGTGGGGGGGTTGGGGTGGATGATAATTGGGTGAAGTTTGGGTGGATATTGGTGTTTTATGAAGTACCATCACCATCACCACCAACCATATAACACCAGTACCATCACCACCAGACCGTAGCCAGAACTCAGTCCACCATTGTAACACCACAGTACGCGATCACCACCACCGTTAAACCAAGAAATCACCTTCCCCAACAAGGCCTCGGAAAACTCTGCGCTCTTTTCAAAGTCCTTCCATCGGACGCCACTACCAACACCAAACACCACACGTGTAGCAACCAAACACCATTCACAGGGGACGTGAGTTATTGTAGAGGCCATTGTAGCACCAATTCAACCGAACACAACATAGCCGAGACCTCACCTTGCCGCAGACAAGGCCTTTCATAAACCTTGCGCTCTTTTCAAAAGTCCTTCCATTGGGACGCCAAAGCACCAAACACCATCACCACCACTGTAGACCAAGTTTCGAACCCACCAGCCGTAACAACCAACACATCACCACCACTGTACGCACACAGTACCTAATCACCACCACGTGTAGCCAGAACTCAGCACCTCCCCAACAAAGACCTCTAGTAAAACCCTGCAGCCTCTGTTCAAAGTCTTCATTTGGACCGGCACCAGTACAAATCAACATCATCACCACACCACTGTAGCCCAAAACACCAATCACCACCACGTGTAGCACAGTTCCGAACACCACGCACCAGGTAACACCACCACACCATCACACACTGTAGCACCAGTACCATCACCACCACCGTAGTCCAGAATCTGTCAGCCTTCCCAACAAGGCCTCGTAAAACCCTGCGGCTCTTGTTTTTTCAAAGTTCCTTCCGTGGGGACGCCAGTAGACCAACATCATCACCACCACACTGTAGCACCAACACCATTCACACTCACTGTGTAGGCAACAGCAGTTCCAGAAACCACCACCGTAACAAAACACCATCAATTCACCACTGTAGGCACCAGTACGCATCATCCAATCACCACGCTGGTAACACGGACCTCACGCATCATCACCATGTAAAGCAAGCAAGTACCATCACCAACCAACCTGTAGCCAGAACTAGCCTCCTCATAGCGAAGGCGCGTCGTAAAAGTCCTGCTGCGCTCTTTCAAGTCCATTTGCCATTTGGGGAAGCCGTGACCAAACATCATCACACCAAACCTGAAACTGTAGCACCAACCATCATTACCACTGTAGCACATCCAGTTTCCGAACAGCCACACCGTAAACACCGACCACGCAATCATACCACTGTACGCACATACGATACACACCAGCCTAAGGTAGCCAGAACTCACACTTCCAGGCAGCAAGGCTTCGTAAAACACAGCGCTCTTATTCAAAGTCTTCACATCGGGACGGAGAGTACCAAACATCAGATACATCGCACCACCACTGTAGGCAACCAAAACACCATCACACCACTGTAGCACGCAGTTGACACGCACCACCGTAAACACCAACTCACATCTATCACCAACTATAGCACCAGTAACATGCATCACGCACCGATAAGCAGAACTCACTTCCCAGCGAAGGCCCTCGTAAAACCACTGCGCTCTTTCAATAGTCCTGTCCATCGGGACGCTATGGAGTTTCAGGGCAACCTGTTGCATGCTAATGCGCAGTTACCTTGAAGACGGAGCTATAACCCTGAGGGACATGAAGTTGTGGGGCAGGGATGTTTGTTTTGTGTTAAGGGAGTTAACGTACAGTTGTGTTGTGTGTTGAGTGTTGAGTGTGTGGGGGGGGGGGGAGTGAACGCATTATGAAATTTTCAGGGCGACTGTTGCACTATGCACAAGTTAGCCTTGAAGACGGAGCTTAGTCAGCTCTGTGTGGAAACACTGAGGTTGGTGGGTGAGGCCGAGGGATGTGGTGCGAGTGTAGGAAGTATGGGTTTACAGGTGTGTGTGTGTGTGGTATTGGTGTGTGTGTAGTGTGTGGGGGGGGTGGGGGGGTATAGGGTGTCGTTGTGGGGGGGGGGGGGACCGCCTATGAAGTTATCAGGGCGACTGTTTGCAACTATGGCAGTTTAGCCCTC